>JAJOOR010000133.1:0-48288 GCA_036250505.1 Solanum acaule
AGATATGTTCGTGTAAATATTCTCCTTCCTTCTTTGTGAGAATCTGCCTTGTACAGATTATTGACTTTATGATTCATTAGCCTTGATTTGCTCCATGCTGATTCCTTCCATTTGAATGAGTAAATCTTTTAGATTTGTTAGCCTTGATTTGTTCCTTGCTAATCTGTCTTCATGATCCTCTGCTCTAAATATATTTCCTTCCATGTTTATCCTGTTGATGTTACTTTTCCTTTTTGTGAGTCCAACTGATCTTATGTCCTGCAATCATTATCAAAACATTAATGCTAACAGTTATCATCAGTTAAGAGTGAGGGAAAGTGACATCTCAAAAATAACTTTTAAACACGTTAGGGTCACTATGAGTTCTTTGTCATGTCCTTTGGCTTGACTAAAGATACTACAACATTCATGAATCTCATGAATAGAGTATTTAAGAAGTATCTGAATATGTTTCTTATCATATTCATCGATGACATCCTGATTTATTGCAAAAATAAAGACGGCCATGTCGGTCATCTCAAAATAGTCCTTCAAGCTCTAAAGACCGGGAGTTATTTGCCAAATATTTGAAGTGTGAATTTTGGCTTTAATATGTGGCATTCTTAAGCCATATTATATTTGGTGAAGGTATTCAATTCGACACTCAAAAAATTGAGACGGTGCAGAACTAGCCCAGACCCACATCCCCAACTGACATAAGGAGTTTCTTGAGTTTGATGGGTTACTAAAGAAGGTTCATCTGGGGATTCTCATCTATTTCATCCTCATTGACTAAGTTGACCCAAAAGAAGGCTAAGTTTCAATGATTTGAGGCTTGTGAGAAAAGCTTTCAGGAATTGAAAACTTGATTGACTACTGCTCTAGTGTTGACTTACCGGAGGGTACATAAGGTTTTGTTGTCTATTGCGATGCGTCAAGAGTATCTCCATCTATCATAAAGACATCATGGCTAATTTAGTCAAATTATACATGGCGGATTTTGATGTCATTCTGGGCATGGATTAACTTTATGCTTGTTATGCCTCATTCGATTGTAGGACCCAAATAGTCACGTTTCAGTTTCCTAATGAACCTTCTTTAGAGTAGAGAAGTAATCCAGTATTGCCTAGATGTCATTTCATCTCATACCTTAAGGCCATAAAATTAGTTTCCAAGGGGTGCATCTATCACTTAGTCAGGTTCAGTGACTTTAGTGTTGAGATGCCACCTCCTCAGTTAGTTCCACTTGTAAGAGAATTCCCAGAAGTCTTTCCCCATGATCTACTTGGAGTCCCTCTAGAAAGAGAGATAGCCTTTGGAATTGACGTCCTTCCACATACTCAACTCATCTCTATTTCTCTATATAAAATGGCTTCAGCTGAATTAAAAGAGTAGTTGAAAGAGCTCAAGGGTTTATCCGACTGAGTGTCTCACCTTGGGGTGCTCCAGTCTTATTCGTGCGAAACAAAGATGGTTCCCTTAGGATGTGTATTGATTACCATCAGTTGAACAAGGTCACCATAAAGAATAAGTACCCTCTCTCTATAATCGATAACCTATTTGACCAACTTCAGGGTGCCACGTGTTTCTCTAAGATAAACCTTAGATTTTTCTATCATGAGTTAAGAGTGAGGTAAAGTGACATCCCGAAAACAACTTTCAAAACCCGTTATGGTCATTATGAGTTCCTTGTCATGTTCTTTTGTTTGACTAATGCTTCTGCCGAATTCATTAGATCTCATGAACTGAGTATTTAACCAATACTTGAATATGTTTGTTATCATATTCATCGATGACATCCTGACTTACTTCAGAAATAAAGAGGACCATGTCGATCATGCCAAAAATGTCTCCCAAGCTGTTAAGGACCAGAATATTTGCCAAACTTTCAAAGTGTGAATTTTGTTTTGAATTTATGGCATTCTTAATCTATATTATGTTTGAAAAAGGTATTCAAGTCGACACTCAGAAAATTGAGACGATGCAAATTGGCCCTGACCCACATCCCCAATTAATATATGTAATTTTTTGGGTTTGGTGGGTTACTACAGAAGATTCATCGAGGTATTCTCATCTATTTCATCCCCGTTGACTAAGTTGGCTCAGAAGAAGACTAAGTTTCTATGGTCTTAGTCTTGTGAGAAAAGCTTTCAGGAATGGATAACTCTATTGATTAATGCTCTAATGTTGACCTAATCGGAGGGTACAAAAGGTTCTTTTGTCCATTGGGATGCGTCTATAGTTGCCCTGGGTTGTTTATTGATACAAAATGGTAAAGTTATAGCTTATGCCTCTAGACAACATAAAATCCATGAGATAAATTATCCAACTCATGTTCTCAAGTTGGCAGGAGTGGTGTTCGATCTCAAGATATGGTGTCACTATATTTATGGCGTGCATATAAATGTGTTTACTGACCATAAAAGCTTTTAGTATGTTTTCAGTCAGAAGGAGCTCAATCTTAGGCAGAGGAGGTAGCTGGAGTTACTTAATGATTACGACATGAATATTCTCTACCACCTAGTTAAGGTTAATGCTGTTGCTGATGCCCTTAGTAGGTGTCCATGGATAGTACTACTCGTGTTGAGGAAGTAAAGAAATAATTGGCAAAGGAAATGCACAGACTTGCACATTTGAGAGTCCGTTTAGTACACTCTAATGAATGTGGAGTTTTTGTTATTAATGGGGTCAAATAATCCTTAGTGGTTAAAGTGAAGGAGAGGCAAGTCAGAGACCCCATTCTGCTTGAGTTAAAGAAAAATTTTCATATGCAGAAGGTGATGGATTTAGAACAAGGGGGAGATGGTGTGTTGAGGTACCAATGTAAATTGTCCGTTTCAAAGGTGGATGATCTCCAAGAAAGGATCATGACAAAATACCACAGTTTGAGGTACTCGATTCATCCAAGTTTCATAAAGATGTACGATGACTTGAGAGAAGTCTATTGGTGGAGTGGTATGTAGAGGTGCATTGAAGATTTTGTTGCTAAGTGTCTGAATTGCCAATAAGTCAATGTTGAGCACCAGAGACCTTATGGTGTGGCTCAAAATATAGATCTTTCATAATGGAAAGGGGAGATGATTAATATGGACTTTATTACTTGCTTACCGCGATCTCGCTGACAACATGACTCGATACGGGTGGTTGTGGATCGAATGACCAAATCAACCCATTTCTCGCCAGTAAAGACTATGGATTCAACAATAGACTATGACAAATTGTACTTTCATAAGGTAGTCCGACATCATAGAGTACCATTGTGCATTATTTCAGATATGGGTGCTCAATTCACCACTTAGTTTTGGAAGTCGTTTCATAAAGTTTGGGTTCGAAGGTAAATCTTAGTACGGTTTTTCATCCTCAGACGGAATTGTCAAGCAGAGGGCACAATTCAGACCTTAGAGTATATGTTGAGAACATGTGTTATTGATTTCAAAGGAAATTGTGATGACCACTTGCCTATGATAAAGTGTGCTTACAACAACAATTATTATTCCATTATTTAGATGTCACTTTATGAGGCCCTTTATGGGAGAAGGTGTAGATCTTCCATTGGTTGGTTGAAGTTGGTGAAGCTGAGTTGATAGGGCCAGACTTGGTTCATCAAGTCATGAAGAAGGTGAAAATCATTGAAAAGAGGTTGAAAACAACACAGAGTCGTCAAAAATCCTATACTAATGTTAGAAGAAGAGATTTGGAGTTTGACGTAGATGATTAAGTCTATCTGAAGGTCTCACCTACAATTGATGTTATGAAATTTGGTAAAAAAGGGAAGCTTAACCCCCGATATATTGGCCCCTACAGGATATCAAAGAGGATTGGTAATGTGGCTTATGAGTTGGAGCTACCGTTAGAGTTAGAAGTTATCCATCAGATATTTCATATATCCATGCTTATAAAGTATTTGGGAGATCCTTCACTCATTGTGCCTAAAGAGAGTATTAGTGTGAAACACAGTCTAAATATAAATAATCTTTGGTTCAGATCATTGATCGTCAGATCAACAAGTTGAGAACTAAAGAAATTGCATCAGTCAAAGTTCTATGGAGGAATTAGTTTGTGGAAAAGGCAACATGGGAAGTCGAAGAGGATATGAAAGCTAGATACCCACGTCTCTTTTCCTCCAATCCAGTTTTACTTCAAGGTATTAATTTTCCCCAAGTACTTATTCAAAATCTTGCATTTCAGCCATTCTCATGCTTTCTGTATGTATGCATATTCATGCACTCAGTTTTTACTTCGAGAGTTAGTCTGGAATCAATCCTTTCCTCAGTTTTTAAAGTTTTTCATATTGTTGTGTGTTATTGCAATTGAGTTGGGTTGATTAGATCCTCCCGTACCCACCTTTCATGTCTAGTAGGATATCATTGGGGATGAATATTCCCAAGGAGAAGATCTTATAAACCCCTAAAAATTCATGGCTTAGTTGAACTTAGGAAAATTTAAGAAAGTTGCTGAAATACTGGTTGCACAGACCCATGTACGAACCGTAGGAATCGGTCGTAGGTCAAATCCTAGAAATTGGAAAATGTCAACTCCCATATGTGTTCCTATGGACCAACAGGATGGCCCGTAAAAAGTGGTACAGACCGTAGGACAGGGCTCATACATGAGATCCAACCATAGTGGAAGATAAACCTAAATTGTACGGATGGCTTATACGGGTCATAAAAGGACCTATAAATCATAGATGTCTGTCTGTGGAAAGTGACTTATATATTGGTCTCTAGTAGTGGGATTTACGAGAGGACTATACAGTCTGTAGAAGTTTATATGGACAGTAGGTTTCCTCTCGTAAACAATTCTAGAAGTTTTGGTAGGGTCAATTTAGTCTTTTCCCACCCCTTCTAAGTCTAAACCCTGACATTTTATACCTAATTAAGATTCTTATAGGTTTAGTTTGACTCTAACACTCTCATAAACACCTTCAAGACTTAGAGCAAGGATTCAAGAGGATAAAACTAGGGTTTTCAAGCATCATCTTCAAAGTTCTTCAAGTTTCCTCAAGAACTCTGTTCTTCCATGTATGTAAGGATATTAATGGTGTTGGACTAAGTTCGTCCTCATGTGCCACATCTAAACTCAATCAGTAAGAGTTAGATCTAGTATTTTACCTAAAGTTCCACAACTTCTGAATTTGAGTGTTGATTCTTATTTTGAGTTATGATTCCTTAAATATTGAGACTGTGATATTGTATGTGTTTTGATTCTTGTGTTGTTGTTCATGCTTATATATCACATCAACCCTAGTTAATGAGATTTTTATTGAAAGCTTTTGTTCAATTATTTTCATGCACTGATTTTGGTATTTAAAGTAAATTTGAATATATATATTTTTTAAAAATATCACTGAGAAGAGTTTTAAGGTAACTTTAATAATCCCAAATATATTACTTTTGCATTCAAAAAGAAAATATTATTTCAACAAAAGCATAAAGAGTTTGTAGAAGCATTTCAGACAAATTAAGTAAAGTTTTGTTATCCTTTAAACAGGGTCTTTTGAGTATTAAATCAACTAGTGAGTATTTTATATATGCACACATATCTATATTTTGGAGTAGTATTGATCACTGATTTGGGGTAAGAGTTAAGATAACTCAAAATCCATAACCTACGTCGTTAGTGTAGATAGGATTGTATTGTAAGTCAGGCGATCCCTTAACTGCCTCTAGAAAGCTTTTAGTGGATCCATAAGTTAAAGTTGTGTTCTATTCTCCGGCAAGGTATATGGCAGCTCTGAAAACGTGGGTAAGACGTTATATCATCATGAGACTCATGGTGACTTTAATTGTGAAGCTTAAATGATTTTACTCTATGTTCAAGCTTTACTTCAGTTGAGTTATTTTCAGTCTTTCATTCAATTATTTGTTTCCTTCAGCTTTATTACTTAGTGTACATTCCATGTACTGACGTCATTCGATGTTGCATTGTTTTATGATGCAGAGACAAATATTCAGGATCATCAACATGTATTTCGTTGAGATCATACCATCCATTTGTCAACTTTTGGTGAGGTCTCCTTGCTTTAGGAGGACTTCAGTTTTATTGCTTTAGTAGTAGTAGTATTTTGAGGTTGGCGTGAGTCTTGTTACAACTTTCATATTTAAATAGTAGATCCTGTAGAGGCTTTATGGATAGACTGAGATTGTGTCATTTAGTTTTCTGTTAGATGTTTTGCTAAAACTTTATCTTTTTGTCACGATCCAAAGTAGACCCTAGGTGTAACATGACGTATAGAACCCCAAGAGGTCCTACACAAGCCACTTAACACACATCATACAACATAATAAAAATAAAGAAGTTGAAAGATAGCATTTTCATATATCAAGAGCTTGACAAAAACATAAGTCTCAATAGGCCATCTAGTATATAATAAGGAAAGTGATTTAGATGTAACCTATACATCACATACAAAGTCTGAAAACTAAAAATGACTTAAAACTATAAAAGCATCTTGATCCTCGGATCATGAGGAATCACCAATCTTTGAAACCAATAAAACCAACTAGCCACTAGTATGAGAAATAAGAGTGTCAGACCCTACATTAGTGAAACAATGTAGGCACAAGTATGCGTTAGTACATGAAATGTACTAAGTATGAGACAATATGCATAAAATAGACATGATAACATGAATGGCTTAAGGCATGATCAATATTTGAACATTTTAAAAGCTTAAGGAAGAATGGACATGTAAATCATGAAATATAGTCAAATACATTAACGTAAAGACATAAGAAAAGCTTTGAAGAAACATAGTCATTTCGTGAGATTTTAAGCTTTAACCAACAATAAGACCATGAGAGTTATATCACGAAATCTGGTATATCCCTCATACCGAATGAAAGAGAATCTACTTGCCAAGGTAGAGACCGTACATATCATCTTTTGCTAAAGTGGATCCATTATTTAGGTCATTTAAGACATTCCTACGGGGACATGTAGTTTGAGACTAGAGGTTGCTACTAGAGAATACCTTAATTGAGCCTCCACCACAAGCCCTCTATGTGCTCAGTCTAAATCCCAATGGAATAGATAAGAGTCGAATATCATTATAACATCGGAAGAACAATGATCAATACCAATCCACACTTTTAAAATCAAAACATGGAATATCTCCTTAAACATAATTCAACATAGATAGAAATCCTTTCACCAATGTGAATCCATAAGTGAGAAATACCTTTCACAATCATGATCACAGTAGCATCTGAGAAAACCTTTCATAATAACATTGATACTTTCCTTTCAAAACATCCCCAAATCATTTACAATAACTTCATAAAAACACACATATCTTTATAACTTCATAATTTATAGGTTCATGAGTTCATCATAGGTTCATAGTGGAGAATCATAATTTAGGCATGGGTCAACATGATTTCAACTAAATATCTTGTGCTAACATTGAATCATGCATTAGAAAACTAAATTAACAATAATCAATCATAATTGAATGAAACCTTTGGGGACCCCATGGAAGAACAGATTCCCCGGGTGAATACCCACATACCTAGTCACTTGAAGCCCAAAAAGAACGGAGGATTGATGAACTTGAATTAACTCTAACTTCTTATCCTTCCTTAGCATTGAGATAATTTAAGGAGGATGAAGTTAGTTAGGTTTGGAAAGTTAGGAGAATGGGGTTGAAGTGAGTAGTTTTAGGACCTAAAAGCTTTATGTAGGTTTTAGGATGAAGGCCAAAATGACTTAGTTTTGATTTAAAACAATTTGAGAAAAGACTCAAAAGCCCCGTAGAATAAATGTCGAAGGCCATCTACGGTTTGGACCTACGGTTCATAGATTTACGATTTGGACTTCCATCGTAATGGTCAACCGTAGAAAAGTTCAGAAACCTTTTTTTTACCAACTTTTGACGGGACTTGTCTATGACTCATAGGTCCTCCTATGGTCCGTAGACATCAACTGTAGAATCCAACTTAACCTTCAAAATATCTCTAAGTATGGGACTTACCTGTGAGACCTACCTACGACTAGTACAAAGAACGATGGACCATCCTGGTGAACCATAAAAAGGGGTACTGAGACGATTTAGAAAATTATTTTTTCTCTTCCTATGGTTTCAATCTACGGCTCATAGAATCTTCTACGGTCCATAGATGGGACTGATGAGCCCACAAATTGGACTCATTTAGGGCTATATTTTGATAGAATTAGTGTCCTCAAATGCATATTTTGTCTCAAAATCTGATGAAAACCCTTAAGTTTCAGGTATTTAGAGTTTGAGGCAAGGCATGGACACTACTTGGTAAGAAGGAACAAAGTGGCTGAAAAGAACGAAGAAATGAAGGCCTGAGGATCGTCGAGCCTAGTTGGTGAGTCATCGATCGGGCTGGAGATCGCCTTTTATTCCAGTGTGCTGAGCCCTGAAGAAAAATATCAAGTTGGTGATGAAATAGAGTAGTCGGCGTGTCGCTGAGTAGTTTCGCGAAGCAGTACTGTATCATCCAACGACTCAAAGTGCGAAGAGGTTGAAGGCTAAAGCAAGAAGGCGATGAAATCGACTAAAAGGCAGATCGCCGAGTGTATCGACGATCCTGACTAACTGCGCTGAGTGATCCACTGCAGCACACATTTTCAAACACTATAAATACTTGTTAAAATTTCTAGCTTAATATCATATCACTATTAGTCTTAGAACTTTTTACAGCTTTTTAGAGAATCTAAGTTTTAGAGAGTTTTGGAGACTTTGAAGATTCAAAGGGTTTCAACTCCAAGAAATTGGACTTCGGTCTCAAAGATTCTTCACTCTTGACGTGTTTTAAGACTTAATCTTTCATACCCAGTTGATGGAAACTGATATTGGTATAAATTTTTATCTCTTTTACATCTCTAGCTAAAACCCCAATTCTTGGGGTGTAATTTTGTGAATATGGGTTAAATTATCTGTTGGGTCTTCCTTGTTGATGGTTTATTTGTTGTTTAAATGTGATTTTATTTAGTAGTTGTGTATGAACTTAATGGAGTTGTAGTTGCAAATACGATTTCATCTTAGTGTTTTCGGCTTGCTCGAGAGAGAGGTCGAAAAACTAAGACTACTAAATTGATAGCCGGTGGTATTTAGTCGACATGGGTTCAGCTCGAGAGAGTGAATCCTAGTCCTTCTCCCATACATTCAACTCGAGAGAGTGAATGGGCTAAGGTGGAGGCTGTGCTTAAAGCGGCAGCTCGGTGTTCGAGAGAAATCAAGTCAATTCGGGGTAAGTTGCGCGAGAGAGAATTTACCCCCACTATAGTCTAGCCTAGTCACAAATACTCAACAATTTACTATCAAAAGCATGTACCCGACAATTTAGTTTATCCCGTATTCCTATCACATCCCAAGAATCCCGTCTCTCTATCTAGTTTTCGTATATTTTTGCTGTTCGTAGTTGTTAATTAATACAAAACCCCCCATTGATAATTGACGCTTGCGTCACCCCCTTTAGATTTAGTATGTTTATATTCGATAATGTCTATAGCTATGACTAATAAGAACTAAATTTTATTTTTCTATTAATTCTCAAAACCTCTCCCTTGGGACTCGACCCCAACCTTTGGTTGGGTTACTTTACTATTGTACGATCGTAGACACTCGAATTGGAAGTTGTGTCTTGATTCTGCAAACATCAAAATGGCGCCGATGTCGGGGAGTGGTGTTATTTGAGAATTTGTAGTTAAGTAAAATTTTTGTTCTTCTTAGTTGTAGTTCTACTTACTTAATTTTTAGTTTTGTTTTTCGTTGTGTTGTTGTTTTAGTAGGAATCCAGATTATGTCTGGTGGCAATGGTGAACAACTGGATCTCTCTCTTTTAAGGATGGTGTCTCTTAGGGATGAAATCCTGAGTTTTAGACAAGTCGAGGGAGAGTCCATCCATGAATTGTGGTTGAGATTCAAGGCACTCTTCTTGAAATGCCCAGCTCATGAAATCTCAGAAAGTGTGCTGTTGGATTGCTTCTACAAAAGTCTTGGCCCGGAGAATAAAAGAATGGCGGACCAAATATTTCCTCGGGGGCTCTCACGACTACCATTTGCAATAGCCACCCAACTCCTTGATCACATGGCAATGACTAACAAGGAGGCTGAGAAAGACCATACTCTGGACACACTGTTGACTCAATTAGATTTAGTGACCAAGAAGATTATGGAATTGGAAGCATCGGATAAAAGAAAAGACCGGTATGATCCACCTCACGAGCGTATGAAACCCAATGCAAGTGAGGATGGACAAATAGAAGAGATACTTTCACTCATTCTCAGCAAAGTTGAAGGTCACGACAAGATGTTAGAAGAGATAAAAAAGAATCTACTAAATGAGATATTTGCCTCCCAATTCATATCTGTCCATCGATTGGAGACTCAAATGGGTCATGTGATGTCCCATCTCTTCCTCACAAATCATAACTGAGCGGAGAAGTTGTGCCACGACTATAACTAAGGCGCTTTTTGGGAGGCAAACCAAGGTTTTATTATTTTCTCTTAAGATATAAAAAATGGTGTTTTGATTTTACAGGATGAAATGTAAGGAGTGTTGGGAAACAATGAGATTGGCAAACAAAAAGGCCTCGTCGCCGAATCGCCGAAGAGGTTGGAGTGCCCATTTTCCTCCGCAGTTTGATTCAAAACAAGTTTGGTTTGGAGCATGTAAAACTCGGTGGGCTTGGGAGCAAATTGGTGCTACGCTGATTCGGTCGGTGAAAACGATCTTTTCCACCATTCAAACCCCCAATTAAATAGAGGTCCTGTAAAAGTTGATGAGGGAATTGACCAATCGGCGCATCACTGAGTAAGTCAGCGATCCCGACTACATCGATGATTGGCCGGGAACGAACGGTTTATTATGACAGCCAGAGGTTTCAATTTCAAATTCCTCATTTTCCCTTACTTTTCACCCTTCCAAATTCACACCAAGTTAGTACTTTAAATACTTTCACTTTCTGTAAGTATTTTAGCTGATCAATTTGTGCTTAAATTCGGATTACATTGCCTCCTAGCAGTTCAAAGAACTTTGATCGACATAAAAGGTTGGTTTTCACGAATCCTGAGGCTACTTTGAAAAATTTGTTCTCTTATGCAATTGGGCTTATTGTATTAATGTGTGCTGGGCCTATTAGATTTAGATTGTTTAAATGCTGAGTGCATTTCATAAATCTTGCACATCTTATCTTGATTTTTGAAATCCCTTTTGTTGCGAGTTGAAATGAGTTAATTTAGTGGGGTTGTGTGTGCGTGGTGTTTAGCATGGTTGAATATTATGGGTCTGAGCTTAATTGTACTAGTGCATCATTTAATTTTGTTTTCGGGGGTTGCGAGGTTGAGATTGACAAGTAGGGTGAAAACAAGCACGTTGGGTAGTTTGGCGAGCTGGTCGAGTTCACTGAACCATTCAGTGATTTGCCTAATATCTCCAAATTGCCTTTAAATTCATGCTGTACGTGTTTTTGCTACTGTACCTTTCGGTGAGAAGCTTGATGTCGCCAATGGCACTCGGCGACTCGCCGACTGTCTTTTGTTTTGCCCTGTGTCTGTACCCCTGAACCCTTGCTGCACTGGAACTTTTGACGGGCTAGCCTTGGCTCGCCGAAAGCTAGTAGCGAATAGCCGAAAGGGATATCTCATCGCCAACTTGCCATAGTATTTAAACTAATCCTTTCAGCGAGCTCGACTTTGCTCGCCAAAGCGATTCGGTGTTTCACCGACTTGATAGGCGAGTCTGGCTGCAGTTAATTTTCTATGCTCTTAATTGAATCATTTCTGAATTGTCTCTAATGTTTTAAAGACATGGCCAGACCTAATGTTGCAGGACGAAACGAGCCACCCTAAGGAAAAGCAAAAGGGATTATATTGAACGAGGATGCAGCTGCATCCAGGGAAAGAGCCACAAAACTTTCCACGAGCTGTGTGAAAGGTAAAGGTAAAGGCAAGGCGCCTGCATCACCAGAGGCAAGCACTGCCAGTGATGGTATCTATGATACTTACCTTACCACCTCAGAGAGTGAGAGTAAGCATCAGGACCCTCAAACTGTGGAGTTTGACGATGATGAACGGGTAGTGGCATGCAAAGCAGAACTATGCTCTAAAAAACTACACGATCCATCTAGAATTCGGACCCTTCAGGCTCCATTTCCTCCTCCAGCTCCAGAGTAGGCAATGGTGCTTGCGCCACCAATATAGGGGCCTTCTCCTAAGTCAATGAACAAATTAAAGACTGAAGGGCTGAGGAAAATTCTTGAGGAGAAACGTCTGTCTACAGACGGAGTGATCGACAGGTACCCGAAAATAATGGATTGCCTAAAACATCACAAGTTCAAAATCTTTACCAAACCCCGTGGCCCTTATATTCTAAACTAGGTAAGAGAGTTCTACAACACGTACAGTGCATTAATACCTAAAAATAAAGCAGCTAGCAGTAGCTTTCAAAGAAGTTGACTACGTAGTTGTTAGAGGTTGGAAGGTGAAGTGTGATAGTGAGGCGATCAACGCAGTCTTGGGCATGCACTTGATCAGAACAAAGAAGCTGGATGAGATGAAAGAGAGGATAGCCCGACTGATCTCAGATGATTCTCCAAAGTGGTTGAAGGAAGGAGCTCCGATTGAAAAGAAAGATCTAAACATTGCTGCAAGATTTTGGTTCGGTTTTATCAGCAACATAATTGTGCCATCCCAGAACGAGTCAGTTCTTCACCTTGCTAAGACAGCCTGCCTGGGTTGCATCATAGAGGAGACTCGGATAAACTTGGGTACGATTATTACTTCAGAGATACTCATGCATGCAAGGCAGCACCAAACCTCACTTCCCTTCCCAGTATTGATCACAGAACTGTGCAAACGAACTCGGGTACCTCGAGATGCCAAGAAGGATGTGGAAGTAATGCCCACATCCTCTACTGATATCCGAAGGATCGAAGCCGAATATCTTAAAGATCAGGTGGAGAAGAAGCACAATGAAGCTATGACCCGTGTTCCAATCACTTAGGCATCCTTGATCCGGATGGGACAGCTTGCCCAGTTTGCTGATTGTCAGTGCCAACTTAGAAACCTCCATTCCAGGCATGATTCAGACTGCTTTGACTGATGCTGTAACATCGCTGAGAGCTACTATTGATGCTCTTGAGGCTATAATAGTGGTGTGTGAGCGTGACCAAGGGGCCACATATGAGGTGTCAGCACTAAATGTCGTTGTTGCTACTCTAAGGACTGATGTGGATCAGTTAAAGGCCACCGATATGTCCATGGTCTTTGGAATATTAGAGATTCTAGATGTGCTCGAAATGCCTCCGACCACCACCGAACATGAGAATAGAATGGAGCAGGCTGCCGCTCCTGAATCAGAAGCAGAGACCGATGAAGAGATGCTTGAGGAGACTAAGGAAAACCTTGGAGACATTGCTGTGATTGAGAAGATTATGATAGATGCCGCTGTAAAAGCTTCCATGGCAGGCACACCTTTTGCTATCCCTAGCGGAGCTAATACTTCTGAAGTGATTCTGGGCACTAATGCCCAGGCACATGATGAGGCATCGGGCACTGATGCCCAGATAGATGGAGCGACTGCATAGACATGATCCCTTCTTTACCTCCCTCTCTGTCTTACTTTCTTTCACTTTTTGGATACTTTACTTCATTTGCATTTGTAGACAAATGGTTTTTATTTGTGGTGGGGTGAGGCCCACATTTTATGTGAATATTGATGTTCGTGTTGTGGGTTGCTGTGTTTAAAATTTTGCTATACACTGCTTTTCGTGGATGTTTGAGCTGATGACTCCTTTTGTTTTAAATTGCAAATGATTTTGACCCTTTCGATTTTTTTTTGCATTTTTCCACCACCTCTTGTATGTACTTGATAGTGGTTGTTCTTTAGCAAATTTAAGTCTTAGTTTTGATCAATACCGATGACTTGAATAGTGCTCATAATTGAACGAACATGAATGTACGGCTACGATGAGACCAAATGAAGTTGCATATACAATATGTGAACTCTTTGTATCTCGTTGTGATTAGCCATGTATCAAATTGATTCTCTTTTGATGAACGTTGCACACTAGCGAAAGTGTGGACTCTTGTTTGACTTTAGTGTCGATGCCTTATGTGATGAGCTTACTGTGAATCTTGCATGATAACACCTAAAATTTACCCCGTTGGTCCGGTCAACTAAGTAAGGCTATCTCTTGATATGATCTTAGGCAACTTCAAAGAGTGTGAGCCAATTTGACATATACCTCTTTTGTGGCCTACCTTGTGAGTGTGTGAACCTCTCTTGAACACCCTTTGAGCCTTACCTTTATTTGGAAGAAACTTGATGACAACATGACCTTTCTTGACCCATTACCCTTAATCGTCGTGAGTTGTGGTTGATTGAATAGCCAACTTAGGCCGAAAGCCTAAGTTGGGGGTGTGGTTAAAAAAAAAAGAAGGGAAAGTCAAAAAGTGCAAAGTAAGTCTCCTTTAACTCATGGTGTTGAGAAAAATGGAACCCCTCCATACAAAAAAAAGAAGAGAGAAAAAGAAAAAGAATAAAAAAGAAAAGTTGTGGAATAAAGTTGAAAAATATATAAAAAAAAATAGGGTTCCCAAACAATCCATGGGAATTGAATAATATGATGACTTATGAGCACTAAAGAAAATGATGAACGAAGAGGAAATGAAGTGTTGTGAGCACCACATTTCATGAGGATGAAAGTCACTGAGCTTAAATGACTATACATGTGCATTTGTCACGATCCAATTTCTCAAGTCATGATGTCACCTACTATACCCTACCAGTAGGTAAGCCAATCAGTAACTCAGAATATCAAGTAATGAGCGGAAGGACAGAAACTAGCGAAAACAATAATATAAACAAAGGCAAAAAGGCGGAAACAAACCAAATAAATATATACAGAATCCCTCCCAGAACTTGGAAGTCACTTGTACAGAGTTATCTAATAAAGAGTACAAGTCCCAAAAGTGGACCACAACAAAGTGTGACTCAAAGGCAACAAGACTAGCTAAAACAAAAGAAGGAGACAGAACAAACCCAAAACGCCAAGTGCTCACCCTCGTCTCTGAGTCACAGCTGTAAAAGAATGCTCGAACTAAGCATCGATGGTAACTGGTACTGGGACCTGCATCACGAAATAGATGCAGAGCGTAGCATGAGTACCAACACAACATGTACTTAGTAGGCATCAAAGGCCGACTGAGCAAGAAGGGTAAAAACAATAAGAAATGATAGAATCTAGACACAGAGAGGTCAAAGCGGATAAGAAAAGAAAGCACATGAGCATACCAGAAATAAACTAAGTACAACTAAACTAAACCTAACTGGACCCCCATAAACCAGAAGGTACACTCGTGCGCAAGTTTAAATAAAACCCGAATGAACCCCCATAAGCCCGATGCATAAGCAATAACTCGGCCCTACTGTATCAATACACAACCCAAACCTACGCCGGATGCATCATAATAAACCGTGAAGCCCTCATCCTCAACTGGAAGAGTCAATATAGGAGCGGTGGTCAATAACTCCTTAAGCCTCAAAAAGCTCGCCTTACACTCCTCTGACCAAACAAAGGGAACATCAACACGAGTCAACCGGGTCAGAGGTGCTGCCAAGGTAGAGAAACCCTCCACAAATCGTCTGTAGTAACCTGCTAGTCTGGCAAACCTCCTAATCTCAGTAACTGATGTGGGCCTAGCCCAATCACGAATATCCTTAATCTTCGCCGGATCTACCATAATGCCCTCCTTGGATACAACATGCCTCAAGAATGCGACATAGTCTAACCAAAACTGGCACTCTGAGAACTTGGCATAAAGTCGTTGATCTCTCAAAGTCTGGAGCACAACTCTGAAATGCTGCTCATGATCACCCCTACTCCGCGAGTATATCAAAATGTCATCAATGAAGACTATGACGAATGAATCAATAAAAGGCCTAAACACGTGCGTCATCAAGTCCATAAAGGCAGTAGGGGAATAAGTCAACCCAAATGACATCACCAAGAACTCATAATGGCCATAATGGGTCCTAAATGCAGTCTTAGGGATGTTTGCTGCCTTAATCCTCAACTGGTGGTAAGCATACCTCAAATCAATCTTAAAGAACATTGAAGCTCCTTGTAGCTGGTCAAATAGGTCATCAATTCTAGGCAGAGGATATTGATTCTTCACTATCACCTTATTCAACTGCCTATAGTCAATGCACATGCGCATCGTACCGTCCTTCTTCTTAACAAAAAGAATGGGAGCGCCCCAAGGTGATACACTAATCCCTTACCCAAGAGATCTTAAAGCTGAACACTGAGCTCCTTGAGCTCTGCAGGAGCCATCCGATATGGCGGGAGAAAAATAGGCTGAGTACCCGGCTCAAGCTCAATCAAAAAATCAATATCACGCTCCGGGGTTAGGCCAGATTGGTCGGTAGGAAACACATCTAAGAAGTCACGAACAATCGAAACTGACTCAACCGGAGGGACCTCCCCACTCACATCACGCACATAGGACAAATATGAGAAGCATCCGCTAGCCACTAGCATCCTATCCCGAATAAAAGAGATAACCCCAACTGGTGTGCTACCACGAGATCCCTGTCACAAAACCAGAGGAATACTAGGAATGGCTAAGGTAACGGTCTTAGAGAAGCAATCTAAAACAGCGCGATAAAGGGATAACCAATCCATGCCCAGAATCACATCGAAATCAACCATGTCAAGCAATATAAGGTCAGCCCGGGTGTCACTCCCCTAGATAGTAACTAAACAAGATTGAAAAACCTGCTCCACTACTAAAGACTCACCCACGGGGGTCGACACACGCAACAGCGCTACCAGAGGCTCAAAAATCAAACTCAAGCGAGAGGCATAGTAAACATAAACATATGAAAAAGTAAAGCCTGGATCAAATAAGGCCAAGGCAGGTTGCTGGCATAAAAGAATCGTACCTGTGATCACATCGTCTGATGCCTCAGTATCCACTCTCGTTGGAGCTGTATAGAAATGGCTATATCTACCTCTTCCCTAACCATCAAAACTACCACCCGACCTGCCTCCTCGGGGACCACCCCGTATACCTTGATGACCATCTCTACGGTCCTGATCTTAACCAAGGCTCTAGCTGGAGGTGCTGGTAAAGCTGGGGGAGCTGCCTGAGGAACGAAAGAAATTCGACTATGCTGAGGGCAGTCCCTGGCCCAATGACCCATCTCAGCACACTCATAGCAACCCTGTTAAGGGCAACTCCTAGAAGAATGGCCATCATGACCTGAAGAACCTGACCGAAATACCTCGCGGCCCTGACTCGAACTAGGCTCACTCCGACCACCATCTGATGCCTAAAGAGAGACATGTGTAGGTCTGCTAGACTGACCCTTTTGAAACTGTCGCTCGGTCCTATCATGATAATCCCTAGACCTGGTACGGGAGTCGCTGTAGCTACCCTCATGCCTAACCCTCTTCTCGCTGCCCTCTTGGGCCTCATAACGAAGATGCTCCATAGTACTGGCATGGTCAACTACGTCTAAAAAAGATCAACCCGCAGAAACTAAGGACTGGGTCTCACGCCGAAGTTGTAATCTCAACCTACGGACAAAACACCTAACCCTCTCCTCCTCTGTAGGTAATATCATTTCTGTATGGCGGGAAAGCTCGTGGAACCTAGTTGGTAAGCAATAAAGTCAGCCCCTCTAGACTCCACTAGACCCAAAGTGCGAAGCCTCTCACGGCAAGTAGTAAGAAACTCGTGGGCATCCTCACCCACAACCCAAGAAAACCTCGATGGTATCAACCTGAGAAACACACCAAGCATCTTCTGGTCCTCAAGCGGCATAAGTCTGTCCACTACCAAGGGTTGTACTCCCTCAGGTGGTACCTGGACTTGAGGTGCCCTCACTGTAGGCTGATCCTGCAATACAAGTGCTGGTGTAGCTGGGGCGGGTGGCTGCTGTATACCCCAAAGCACACCCAAGAGCTGAGCAATAGCGGCCTGGAGATCTAGAGTCAGAAACTGGTCTGAGTTGAGGCTGGGCTAGCCCTGACCCCATCAGCTGATCTGGTATACGAAGTGCTGGAGGGTCCGCTACTGGCTCTAGATCTTCCTCTCTCTCCTGGGCTGGTGTTATGGCCCTGTCTCGACTTTGGGGTCGGCGTCTACCCCAAGCTAGGGATCTGTCTGCAGGCTCGAGTGTATCACCCCCGGCCGCGCTATCTCGCGAATGAGTCATCTTGTGAAAGAGTGAAATAAGTGAGATTTCAAGGAACCAATAAAACACACGCTGCACGAAAGTGAAATAAAAGAGGAAATCTTCCTAAAGACATCATGTAGCATCCTGAAGATAAGTTACGGACGTCTCCACACCAATCCGCAGGACTCTACTAGACGTTTACTCTGTACAAGTGAGACCGATGAACCTGAGGCTGTGATAACAACTTGTCACGACCTGATTTCTCAAGTCATGATGACATCTACTATACCCTACCTGTAGGTAAGCCAACCCGTAACCCAGAACATCAAGCAATGAGCGGAAGGGCAGAAACTAGCGAAAACAATAATCTAAACAAGGGCAACAAGGCGGAAACAAACCAAATAAATATATACAGAATCCCTCCCAGAACCTGGAAGTCACTAGTACAGAGCTATCTAATAAAGAGTGTAAGTCCCAAAAGTGGACCACAACAAAGCGTGTGTTAAAGGCAACAAGACTAGCTAAAACAAAAGAAGGAGACAGAATAAACCCAAAACGCCAAATGCTCTCCCTCGTCTCCGAGTCACAGCTGTAAAAGAAGACTGAAACTAAGCACTGCTGGTAACTGGCATTGGGACCTGCATCACGAAATGGATGCAGAGCGTAGCATGAGTACCAACACAACAGGAACTCAGTAGGCATTAAAGGCTGACTGAGCAAAAAAGGTAAAAATAATAAGAAATAATAAAATCTAGACATAGAAAGGTCAAAGCGGATAAGAAAATAAACCACACGAGCATACTAGAAATAAGCTAAGTACAACTAAACTAAACCTAAATGGACCCCCATAAGCCAGAAGGTACACTCGTGCGCAAGTTTAAATAAAACCTGAACAGACCCCCATAAGCCCGACAGGTACAGTACATAAAAGCTAAGTCTACTGAAAAAGAAGAAAACTGGGCACCCAGCCCAAAGTAACCAAGTTAACCCATCAGACTCCACCCAACCAGCAGTGCACTCCCAGCCCAGCTAGAAAGAGTGACCCCAGGGGCACCCTACCAAACAGTCCACTCCCAGCCCAGCTAGAAAGAGGGACCCGAGGGTGAGGTTTATATCGCGAGTCGTCCTACCATGTAGTCAGCTCTCAGCCCAGTTAGAAAGAACGGCCCGGGGACACCCAGCCAGCAACACTCTCCCAGTCCAGGTAGAAAGAGAGGCCTGAGGGTGATTGCCGACATCACCGAGTCTACCCAGCCAACGATACGCTCCCAGCCCAGCTAGAAAGAACGATCCCGGGGGTGATGGTATCTCTAATAGGATCCAATCCTACAACAGCCATCATGGAACGCCGTCCACTCAAAGAAATCACAGAAAAGGCTCCAAGCCTATACTATCTCAAACCCACGCCTCTAGTGATGCACTGAACTTTTGAGAACGCGTCGGAACCGCAGAATTAGAGAGAGAAGATACAGAGGTGCAGCAAGAAGAGATAACGCCTAATCTAAGGCTCAAACTATCAGACTCAAGTCTGCTACTCCACTCTATAAAGAGCTAAGTCATCCGAAAGACGTCGACAGAAAGTCAAGGCCAAGGATTTAGCACATAGGCATGCAACTCTACTAAACCGGTTAGCATGATACTATACCCAAAATATGGCCAATCGATCCTAACATGAGGTATCTAATCAAAGTAAAGTAGAAAACTGATACCCATCCCCAATTCACTCTAATCGACATGCTTTTACACAATTAAGCTTAATCTAATAGAAAGAAAGCCGTAGCGTACCTTAAGGGTGACCGCACGCGCGCCAAATAACTTTACCGGAGCTTTTCCTTCCCAAACTACCTTTGAACGCTATCACTCTATCAAATATAGGATCATAACGTTAGTACGATCGTTTAGACACCAAAATCACAACAAACAGAGACGGGTCAATTTTGGAGTCAAAACGAGAATCATGGGATCCGCACCGAACTGTCCGAATTTGATTTCGTCAAGAGACCCTAAATAGTACCCCAAACTTGTGTTTCAAAATGAAACACAATTCGAGGCTCAAATCGCAGCAAAACCAACAAGCAAGAAAACCACACTTTAATCAACTTAAAAGAAAATATGCAACAGTCTAAACTCAAAATTTACAAGGATCTAAAGGTGTCCAGCACTCCTTGAACACTCCACGACGAAGCCACGATAATTCCCAACACGTGGGACTTCAGATCACCCAAAATCGAGATAAAATGAGTGAGATATGACCAAAACAAGAATGCCAAAAACAAAAGCTCAAAAAAAGGTACAACAGTCAGGTTAATCGTGAAATTTACCTCGAACTACGTGCATCCAACAACTTCTGAACACTCTACAGCAAAGCCACCAAAAATACGAAGCTCCCGCACTTTGAATCGCCTAATTCGGTTGAGAGATGAGAGAGATATGAGGTTTTTAAGGTTTGGAAATGGTTGCTGAAATTTTCTGCATTTATAGCAGTTTTTCTGCATTTTTCCCCAAAACTTAAAAATTTCGACGGGGTGCTCCGAATTCGTTCGGAACCCCGTGCACGCAAACGAGATATGCAACCTTACCAAATTTGATATTCCGGACTCAATGGCATAGTCAAACTTTCCATACGAGGTCATCTTGACAAAAAATGGGTCCCACACCAAATGCCATTTTAAGTCAAAAACCACAAAAGGGCTTGGAAAAATATTAGAAACCTCGGGACACAAAAGAAGGGTCAATCTGGACTAAAATCGACATTTCAGAGCTAACCGCGCTGTTGGAATTCACATTCGAGCGCGTTTGCTCAGAATGTTGACTAAAGCCAAACTTAAGCTTAAACTTAAAGTTAAAACGTCTAATCACACCGACTCACACTGAAAACCTCGGGAGTCATGCTGACCTTGCTACTAGCCTAAAATGACCCTTCCGGAGATGATGGAATCGTCAGAATTGGATTTCAATGTCATCTTCTTGAACTTTTGATAAAAAATGATCGTTCAAGGTTCATAAGGTCCAAAAACACTAAAACCCGCACAATAACCAAAAGAACGACCAGGTGACCGAACTGTCAGTCCCAGCAAGTCATAAATGACTTGGGGTCGCTACATAAATGCTCTAAACGACACACAGAAGGCAAAACACAGAAATGACCTTGAGTGAGCTGAAACAAATGTCGATTGTAAAATACGGGCAAACCTATGGGTGAAAGCATGCATAGTGTTCTTCTTTTTGAGTGTGAGCGTTGCATTTGATTCTGAAACTTTAAATGATTAAACCTTTGTGTGTGAGGATGGAATCATCCTTTGTGTGAGGGCATTCAAATACTTTTGTTGAGCTTGAACTTGCATTTGAAGCAAGTATTGCGAGCGTGAGAATTTTTGGTAATGGTGTGTCACAACTTGAATCTTTGGGTACACAATTGATCCTGACATGAGTAAATTGAGTCTTGTTATGTACATTTATGATCAAGTCTTGTGCAACTCTGTTTGAGACATCCCTTTTTGAACTGCTGAACTTGAGGACAAACAAAAGTTTAAGTTGGGGGTGTTGATGAGTCCAAAAGTTGGACTCATTTAGGGCTTTATTTTGATAGAATTAGTGTCCTCAAATGCATATTTTGTCTCAATATCTGATGAAAACCCTTAAGTTTCAGGTATTTAGAGTTTGAGGAAAGGCATGGACACTACTTGGCAAGAAGGACCAAAACGGCTGAAAAGAACAAAGAAATAAAGGCCCGAGGATCGCCGAACCCAGTTGGCCAGTCGTCGATCGGCCTGGAGATCGCCTTTTGTTCCAGTGTGCTGAGCCCTGAATGGAAAGATCAAGTTGGCGATGAAATGGAGCAATCGGCGTGTCGCCGAGTAGTTTCGCGAAGCAGTACCATATCGTCTAATGACTTAAAGTGCGAAGGGGATGAAGGCTAAAGCAAGTAGGCGATTAAATCGACTAAAAGGCGGATCACCGAGTGTATCGGCGATCTCGACTAACTGCGCCGAGTGATCCGCTGCAGCACAAATTCTCAAACACTATAAATACTTGTTAAAATTTCTAGCTTAATATCATATCACTATTATTCTTAGAACTTTTTACAGTTTTTTAAAGAGTTTAAGTTTTAGAGGGTTTTGGAGACTTTCTTCTAAGACCTTGAAGATTCAAAAGGTTTCAACTCCAAGAAATTGGACTTGGGTCTCGAAGATTCTTCACTATTGACTTGTTTTAAGACTTAATCCTTCATACCCAGTTAATGGAAACTGATATTGGTATAAATTTTTTATCTATTTGACATGTCTAGTTAAAATCGCAATTCTTGGGGGTGTGATTTTGTGAATATGGGTTAGATTATCTGTTGGGTATTGCTTGTTGATGGTTTATTTGTTGTTTAAATGTGATTTTGTTTAGTAGTTGTGTATGAACTTAATGGAGTTGTAGTTGCAAATACGATTTCATCTTAGTGTTTTCAGCTTGCTCAAGAGAGAGGTTGTAAAACTAAGACTACTAAATTGATAGCCGGTGGTATTGGGTCGACATTGGTTCAGCTCGAGAGAGTGAATCCTAGTCCTTCTCCCACACATTCAACTCGAGAGAGTGAATGGGTTAAGGCGGAGGCTATGCTTAAAATGGCAACTCGGTGTTTGAGAGAAACAGAGTCGATTCGGGGTAAGTTGCTCGAGAGAGAATTTACCCCCACTATAGTCTAGCCTAGTCACAAATACTCAACAATTTACTATCAAAAGCATGTACCCAACAGTTTAGTTTATCCCGTATTCCTATCACATCCCAAGAATTTCATCTCTCTATCTAGTTTTCGTATATTTTTGTTGTTTGTAGTTGTTAATTAATACAAAACTCCCCATTGATAATTGACGCTTGCGTCACCCCCTTTAGATTTAGTGTGTTTTTATTCGATAATATCTATAGCTATGACTAATAAGAACTAAATTTTATTTTTCTATTAATTCTCAAAACCTCTCTCTTGGGACTCGACCCCAACTCTTGGTTGGGTTACTTTACTATTGTACGATCGTAGACACTCGAATTGGAAGTTGTTTGTGGCCAAGTGTCCTAATTTTCAACAAGTGAAGGTTGAACATCATAAATCATGAGGGTTTTTCTTAAGGCATTAGCTTTCCTACTTGGAAGTGGGAAGACTTGAATATGGACTTCATTATGGGGTAACCTAGTACACATCGACAATATGATTCTATTTGGGTTGTTGTTGACTGAATGACTAAGTCATCACATTTTTTTCCCATGCAAACCTCATTTTTAGCCGAAGACTATGCTAGGAGCCAAATTTGGGAGATGGTAAAGTTGAATGGAGTGCTTTTATCCATCATTTCTGATAGAGATACTCAGATTACTTCTCAGTTCTTTAGATTGATTCAGAAGGATTGGTACACAAGAGAACCTTAGTACAAATCTTCATCCTTACATCGATGGTCAAGCACAAGCATACTATTCAATTGGAAGATATGTTGAGAGTTTGTGTGATTGACATCAAGGATAATTGAGATAATCATTTGCCTTTGACCGAGTTTGCTTATAATAATAGTGATCACTCAAGTATTCAAATGGATCCATTTAAGGCTCTCTATACTAGGAGATGTAGGTCTCATATTGGTTTGGTTGTAGTTGGTGTGCTCGCTTTGATAGGGCCGAAGATGGTGCATAAGGCTATGGAAAAGGTTTGGCTTATTAGAGAGAAGTTTAAAATTACTCAAAGTCGATAAATTCTTTTGTGAATATTAGATGAGAGCTCGAGTTTGATATTTTTGATTGGGTTTACTTGAAAATCTCACCTATGAATGGTGTGATGCGATTTGAAAAAATAGAAGCTTAGTTTGCATTATGTAGGCCCATATCATATTTTGAGGTGTTTCAGCAAGGTGCTTATGCGTTGAATTTTCCTTTCAATTTGACAGTGGTGCATTTGGTGTTTTATGTTTCGTTGTTGAAAAAACGTATTGGTAATCTTAAGTTGGTAGTGATGTTGAATCAGGTTATCATTAGTTGGAAGTGAGAGACTATAAGATTCAAAATATGAATTTTCAAACTCGGTATCGTCAATACAAATTCTTAGTTATGTCTTTTGGACTAACAAATGATGCTGCCACTTTTATGGATTTGTTGAATAAGGTGTTCAATCAAAACCTGACATATTCGTGATTGTGTTTATTGATGATATATTGATTTATTTTCGAAGCGAGGATGAGCATGCTATTAATTTGAGGATTCTCTTGCAAATTCTCAAGGATCGTTAGTTGTTTGCTATGTTTTGCAAATTTGAGTTTTGGTTGAGATTTGTCGCTTTCCTTGGCCATATTATTTCCAGTGAAGGTATGCTTGTTGATTTTAATATGACTGAGGCAGTTAGAAACTGACCTAGACCTCTTTCCCCTTTAGGTATTCATAGTATCCTAGGTTTTGTTGGTTATTATATAAGGTTTGTGGAATGCTTTTCCTCTAATTCTTTGCCTTTGACTACTCTAACTCATAAGAAGGTAAAGTGTATATGGTCGGAAGCGTGTGAGAAAATTTGGCAAGAATCTCATTTGACCTCCGCTTTGGTTTTGACATTATCGAAAGGTTCTGGTGGGTTTGTTGAATGTTGTATGCTTCCAGAATTGGACTTGGTTGCGCTTGAATGTAACATGGGAGGGTGATTGTGTATGTTTCAAGGCAAATTAAGATCCATGAAAAGAACTACCCTACTCATGATTTAGAGTTAGTGGAAATTGTGTTTGTTTTGATGCTTTGGAGGCATTATTTGTATGGTGTCTATGTTGATGTGTTCACCGATCATATGAGTTTGCAGTATATGTTTAAGCAAAAGGATCTCAGTCTTCGCCAAAAGAGGTTGATTGAATTTTTGAAGGATTATGCTATGAGTGTTCCTTACCATTCGGGTGAGGCAAACATGGTTGCTGATGCTCCTAGTTGATTGTTGATTAGTAGTGTTGCTCACATTTAAGATGGTAAAATGGAGTCCATTCGTGATGTTCATAAACTAGCTCATTTGGGTGTCTGCTTGGTTAACTCTTAAGAGGGTGGTATCATTGTTCATAATGGATATGAATCATCACTTGTGGCGGATGTGAAGGCTAAGCAAGACCTTGATCCAACTTTAGTTGAGTCGAAGGAGGTTGTGCTTAAGAAGGTTGTTGTGGCTTTCTCCCAAGGGGGAGATGGTGTTCTTTGTTATCAAGGTCGATTATGTGTTCCAAAAGTTGATAGGTTGAGGTAACAAATTTTATTAGAAGCTCACAATTTTCGGTGTTCTTTTCACCCCAGAGCCACCAAGATGTACTGTAATTTGTGAGAGGTCTATTGATGGAATGGAATGAAGAAGGAAATTACTGAGCTTGTGGCTAAGTGTCGTAATTGTCAATAAGTGAAGGTTGAGCATAAAAAACTGAGAGGTTTGGCTTAAGGCATTAACATTCCTACTTGGAAGTGGAAATACTTGAATATGGACTTCATACGGGTTTACCTCATACATGTCGACAATATGATTCTATTTGGGTTGTTGTTGGCCAAATTACTAGGTCGGCACCTTATCTTCCCGTGAAGCCCTAATTTTCAGCTGAAGGCTATGCTAGCATCTATATTCAGGAGATGGTAAAGTTTAATGGAGTGCCTTTATCCATCCTTTTTTATAGAGGTATGTCGATTACATCTTAGTTTGTGAGATCGTTTCAGAAGGGTTTTGGTACTCAAGTGAAACTTAGTACGACTTTTCATCCTCAAACCAATGGTCAAGCGGAGCGTACTACATCATTAATTTGATAGATTTACAAAATCAACCCATATTTCCGATGATGATACACGCTTTAACATTAGAGATCTCTTGATTTTATTGAAAATTAATTCTAGAAAAGGTATTTCAGCAGAAAGAATAAAAAGGTATTGCACAATAGTAAGCTTAAATAGACCGAAATACCCTCAAAAGAAATTTAGTATCTAACAGTAAACTGATATGTGGGAGCTTCTTAACTCCCACATATAAAATAGGAGGATAATAAGAAGAACAAGAACACTTATTACCAGCACACAAGAGAGAAAAAAAAAGGATCAGAACTCCATTTACATCTCCCCTTTCTGAAAAAAATCATCCAGCATGGAACCATGGGAGACTCGTTTGTGGTGTAGGAGCAACATAATGTCTTACACGGCTGCATGCAGTTGTGTAATTGGTTTGTGATGGCATTGTTGGCCCCAAAGATGCTAAACCAATGCATAATGTCATCATATTCCTTATATTCACCAACTTGTATTCTATGGGTTTGCACATTCACATTCGTAAAAGAACTTCTCGCGGTGCAAATTTGTCAAATCTGATTTCATCGGCACTTGGAAAGAAGCAGTAGTTGCTGCTAGTGCTGAGAAAGAAACAGTTGTTGCTGCTAGTGCAGGGAAAGAAACTATTGTAGGTTGATGAAAGAAGCTACTGTGTGTTGATGGGTAGATAAGCCATTTTTAAGAAAGAAGTTGTTGTGGGTTGATACGTAGATAACCCTTTTTTTGTTTTTTTGGAAAGAAGTAGTTGCAGGTTGATGCTAGATAATCTTTTTTGGTGTTCATTATGCAATGTAATCCATTATGGGATCTTTTTAAGTTAAGACTATATTTTGATGTTAAAATTAGTCTTCTACTTATGTTCTGCTCTTTTTAATCTAGTATTAAAAAAAAGCTTCGATTTTTTTGTTAAAAATTCTGTTCGTTTAGTCTCATGAAAATTTGTTTCAAAAGAAAAAAACTTCAATCTTTTTAAACACCCAAACAAAAAAAAATTGGATTAGAAATTACAAACCTTTTTCCACATTATTATTTATAAACTACAAAAAAAAAAAAAATAGTCATAAGAACCAATGAAGTTGCAAGAATAGAACAAGAATAAAGAAGTACAAAATAGTTGCTTATTATTTTTCTATCTATAACTATTTTTATTTTTATTTTAGAAAAAAAAAGAGGAACTTCTAGTTTAGTGTTGAGGAAAAGTTCAATATAAATATATTATATATCCAACTGATTAAATTTCTTATTTCTAGTAAAATGAAATAATAAAATCAAAATAATGCTGCTAGAGCCCAATAAATATCGGTGTGGGAAAATATCATAGCTATAATTTGGGGAGTTTTAAAAATAATGGGTCCAAGCATATATGAAAAATATCAAATTAAGGAAGTTTCTCATTAATTAAATATTAGGAAACTTTCCTTCTTCATAATCCTAATTGAACTAGGAGTAGATTCTATTTAATTCCTCTTCCTAATCCAATAGAACTAATAGCAAAACTATAAATTTACGATTCTATTAAGGTAAAGTCCTGTTAACAAATTCCTACTTCGAATCAAATTAGTAAATATTGACTCTTTACATAAAGAAATCCCCTTAGCCAATTCAACAACACATCTTATTTCTTAGAGTAATATTTTAGCTTGAACAATTTTCTTAACATGATCTCGTTCAATGTTATTTCCAAATAGCCCAACCCCTCAAACACCACCATCATTGGCATCATATACGATGACGGTATCATTTTTGGTTCTAGTGATACAATCACACAACTCAATGCTAATGTTATTTCGTGTCATTATGATCATGAAACAAAAATCTTACTAGAAGATGCACAAAATTTTATTGTTGACCAAGAAAATATAAAGGTCACAGCTGAGACAATAGGAACAATGTTGACCGTATTTAAACCTGGGATGAAAAATATGCTACAAACTAGTGTTATTATTGATGGAGGAAAGAAAATATACGAGGTAAGTGATGTTGAGATTGTTATTATTGGTGGAGGTAAGAAAATATACGACGTACTATACGAGCATAACGTTTGTAGACTTCTTTCTCGAGTCTTATCCAATAGTTTTTAAGCAATATGATGAACCCATGACACTATTACCATAACCTGCGCAAAAAGGTTGAAATCACGCGTCTTTGAGGGATGTGTCGCGCGCCGCAAAGTATATTATAATTTGAGGGTCGTGACGCACGCCGTGATGGATACTATTATCGAGGGATGTGTCGCACGCCGCAACATATTTTACTATCAAGGGTCATGTTGTACGCCGCGATAGATGCATGGACATATATGTCCACCATGGGTCCCGGACTGAGAGATAGCGGGTGTGTACCGTTAGGTCTGACATGCATCACTATACTTGACATTGCATTTCATTGCATTGCGCATCTTTATCATTGGTGAACTTGATCTTGTGAGTGTTTTTCTGTTGCACTTGTGATTTATGAATATTGCGTTTGTTGTTGAGGATATGTAATTATTAGAGTGTTGTTGTTGAGCTGTGTGTTATGTAAATTGTGAACTGTTAGGTTGGACTGGTATTGTGTAGGTTGTAGTTGTGGATGTTCGGTTGGGGTGGTAAGGAGTACCCGTATTCCATTCCCTTAGCTTGTGTTTTGAAGTTTACTTACTGAGTACTGTGTGGTTTGGTACTCACCCCTTGCTTCTACATTTTTGTAGGTTACTAGTCTGGATATTCGTGATACTTTCTCTTCTCTTCTTGTCTGAGGCTTCTTGTGGAGGTTTGTGAGGTAGCTGCTTGTCATCTCAGCGGACCTTCTTTCTCCTCATTTATGATCTTGTTCTATTCTAGAAACAATGTTATTGAGACTTGTATTTTCTTTCAATTTTGTTATAACACATTAAAGACTTGTACACGCGAAAACCAGGTTTTTGGGGTTTTATTAAGTTGAATTTGCTATCCGCACTTATGATATTTTGAGATTTCAATATGTCTTATTTCCGCATCATATTAAAGTAGTAAACTTTTATTTATAGTTTATTTCTGCACTTTATCGTAATGGTTGAGTTTTAGGCTAACTTATCTTGGTGGGATAAGACGAGTGTGATCACATCCATTTTTGAGTCGTGACACTCACCTAAAATGAATCAAAGTTAAGGAGTTATTCTAATAATGAGACAAGCGGTGATTACCCATGACCTCCAATGATGAGACAAGTGGAGATTACCCATGTCTCATGAATGTTAAGGAAAGTTATGAATAATGAATATTCCGTGCGAGTTATGCTTAGTACCAAGTGGACAAGTGGTGATTACCCATGTCCCATAAACTATGTGCCAACATAGAATTTGTCTAGATAGACATTAGTTAGTGAATCCACATAAGCTAGAAGTTCATGTTTCTACCTTTGGCAAGTGAGAACACCTTTTCTCAGTGTGGGGTAGACGCCGTATTCCATGTTGATATGTCACATGGTTTTACATATCGGTTAAAGATAATTCTCCCACTTTAATGAATCAAGGTTTCTTCAAGAAGGGTCTCACATGTGATTTAAGATGATATCTACTTGAATTGACAAATTTTTATGACTTATGCTTCCTAATCCTTTTATATCATGTTTTAGATTAGTCATTGCATATCACGAAAATGTCTTTTCATCATGATTTTTACTCTTCATGTATCTCTATCATACTTAGTATATTTTTGTATGAACGCATACTCTTGCCTACATTTCTTATTAAATGTAAGGTCCGACGCTCCAGGTTTGCACTCCCATGGCTATGGATCTTTAGTAAAGGTTTGAAGATTGGTGAGTCCTCATGTTCTGATGACCAAGCTTTTATTCATTTTGTCCTTATCTTTCAGTTTTGGACTTGATATACAGGATACGTCCCGAGCACTTCTTATGCACTAGATGGCGTTGAGACATTGTTAGTTTTCCTCTTCGATTTATAAGACTTTATGTTTTGAATTTGTCTTTTAAATCTCTATATTTCTATTAAATCTTGTATGATGTATACCAAGTGTGTTGTATTGGGACTCTTGGGTTCTTATATACCATGTTACACCTAGGGTCTACCTTGGGTCATGACAAACTTGGTAATCAGAGCGCAAGGTTTAGAAAGATCCTAGGAAGTCTTACAAGCCACATCGAGCAGAGTCTTGTTCATAAGTGTGAAGCGCTCCACACTTATGAATGAGAGGCTATAAGATGTCTAGGAAACTCCACTTCTTTCATTACTCTAAAGTCATGTGATAGAGTTTAACTTTATAATGTCTCTCTCCTAATCCTTATTTGATGCTCTACCGGATATGGCTACTCGAAGAGCATATGCTAGAAGGAATGTGGGAGAGATTGTGGAACGAGAAGCTCTTTCTCAAGCTCCACAAGTTCCAGTCGACCCTTTGGCCGAGCAAATGATTAATGCAGAGTTTAGGGCTGTTTTTCAAATGTTGGCTCAATCCATGACAGCTCAAGACAATAAGGAGGTTGTGGTCCTCGTGAACACAAATATGGGTACGGCGGCATCTAAAGTGAGGGATTTTACTAGGATGAATCCTCCGGAGTTTCATGGTTCTAAGGTAGAGAAAGACCCTCAAGAGTTCATTGATGAGGTTTACAATGTGTTGGTGATCATGGGAGTGACGTCAGTGGAAAAGGCAGAGTTGGCCGCTTATCAACTTAAGGGTGTTGCTCAAATACGGTTCAACCAATGGAAAGAAGAGAGAGAAGAAGATGCGGGTCCTCTTGATTGGGAAAAATTCAAAGTTGCTTTCCTTGATAGGTTCTTTCTCCTTGAGATGAGGGAGGCAAAGGTACTTAAGTTTATCAACCTTCGCTAAGGAAATATGAGTGTGAAGGAATATGCTTTGACGTTCACATTATTTTCTCGATATGTGATGAGTCCACGATTTGGACTCATTTAGGGCTTATTTGGATAGATTTAGTGTTCGCAAATGCTTATTTTGTGCCAATAACTGATGTAAAATCCTTGATTTCCAGGTATTTAGATTGAGGAACAAAGCATGGACACTAATTTGAAAAAAGGAATGAAGTGAGCTGAAAGTAGGAAGAAATGAAAGGCTGGTGATCGTCGAGTCCCTTTAGAGAGTCGCCTAATGGCCTTTTGACCGCCTAAAGTTCCACTGTGCCAAACCCTGAAGGAGAAAATAAATATGGCGAGAAAAAAGAGTCGTCAGTGTGTTGCCGAGTGGTTCCGCGATGCAGTGTTGGATTGCCCAAAGCTACAGAACTTGAGGATGTTGAAGGCCAAAGAAAAAAGGCGATGGAACTGACCAAAGGGAGGATCGGCGAGTTGATCGGCGAGCCCAACTTACTGCGCCGAATGGTCATTCGCAACTTATTTTTGGCGACTATAAATACATTTTCAAACATTATGTTTAGTATCAAATTTTATTCTGAACATTCATTAGAGTAATTTTTGAGTTTGAACTTTGAGTTTTGAGACAACTTTTCCTGAGCTTTGAAGAATTGAAGTTTTCCATTTTTGAGAAATTAGAAGTGGGTCTTTGAGATTCTTCAATTTGGACCTTTGTAAAGACGAAATTAATCTTACCCAGTTGATGAAAATACAATTTGGTAATGATTTCTATCTTTTTATGATGTCTAGCTAAAACACCAATTCTTGGGGTGTCATTGTGATTATGGGCTGATTTAGCTTATGGGTATTGCTAATTGTTAGTTTAAATGTTGTTTAGAAGTGATTTGAATCAGTAATTGTGGTTAAAATTAAAGGATTGTAATTGTAAATGCAGTTCTACCTTCATGTTTTTGGCTTGCTCGAGAGAGAGGTTTTAAAACCAAGATTTCTGAATTCATAGTCTGTGGGTATTGGGTTGTCATGGGTTCAGCTCGAGAGAGTGAATCCTAAACCCTTTTCCACATATTCAGGTCGAGAGAGTGAATGGACTAAAGCATAGGCTATTCTTATTTGCTTGTTTGTTGGTGTTTGAGAGAAACAAACTTGATTCGGGGTAAATTGTTCGAGAGAAAGTTAATCCCCATAAAAGTCTAGCTTATTCACTGATTTACAACTATTTACTAACAATTGCAATCACCCATTTGTCTATATTAGCCTATAATTGAATCACATCCCAATAACCCGTCTTAGTATTTGTTAATTTGTATTATTTGCTGCTGCTATAGTTGATAATTGGAAACCAAAATCCCTTGTTATTTGACATTCGTGTCAACCCCCTGATTTACATTATGTTGTTAATCATTAATGTCTATTCCTATGATTTACTTGAACATATTCGTACTTTATTATTGAATCTTAAACACGTACCACTCCCTATGGGATTCGACCTCACCTCATTTAGTTGGGTTATTATACTGACTAACGATCGTTGACGCTTAGAACTGTATTAAGTTTCCTTGAAACATTAATCAAAATTGCACCACTGCCGGGGAGTGGTGTTGGTTAAGATTCTTTAGTTAAGTTGAATTTTGTTCTTGTTAGTCATAGTTGAACGATCTTACTTTTAGTTTTGGTTTGCTGGTTTGTGTTTTTAAATAGAAAGTATGAGTGTGAATGGAAGAAATGGTAGCCAAGTAGGCCACCAAGATGACATTGGTAACCTCAACGATGTCAACAAGCTTAATGCTATTGACCCCCATCTTACGGGTGGAATTGGTGTCATTCACTTGCCTTTGACTGAAGGGAACGTTGTGTTCCATATCACAAGTACTATGTTGCAGCTCTTGCAATTGAAGGGGTTGTTCGGTGGTTTGGCTCATGAGGATCCCCATAAGCATATTAGAAAATTTGTTGATGTTTGCGGGTCGTTCTCCTTCAAGAATATATCCCAAGAGTCGGTATGGTTGAGGTTGTTCCCATTTTCTTTGATGGGAGAAGCATGTAAGTGGTTGGCTGAATTGCCATGAGAATCAATCACTTTGTGAGAAGAGCTGGTCACCGTATTTTAAGTGCTATTTTTCTTTCCTTCGAAGGTGATGACTCTTCGAGACATCATTCAATTTAAGAGTTTGGAGGGTGTGCCGATTCATGAGATTTGGCTGCGATTCAAGAAGTTGTTGCTACAATGCCCAACTGATGGTTTACCTGACAACGTTATACTGTAGTATTTTTACCGAAGCCTTGATTCGGTGAACAAGGGTGTAGTTGACAAACTTTCTCCGGGAGATTTGATACAACAACCTTACATCATTACAGCCCAGCTTCTGGATGGTATGACCACAATTAATTGGGCTTAGTACACCCGTGAAGATCAATTTCTCCCCTCTCACGTTTAAATTGATCAAGGAGCACCTGGAGAAGAATCAAGAGAGGGACCAGAACATGGCCAAGATCATGACACAACTTGACATTTTGTCCAAAAATGTCATGGGAGCTGGTGCTCGAAGTGTCAATGTCATGGGTGTCGGTGTGTTAATCCTGATGAGGTCAAGTTTGAGGCTTTGTGCAACGAAGAGGTGAATTTCCTAGCCAACCAAGGTGGTGGTTATCATTCAAACTACCCGAGGTAGGGTGGTAACCAAGGTTGGAACAGATGAAGGTTGGAAGGATCGTGATAGAGAGTGGAGGGATCATAACCCTTCTTGGAAAGAGAGAGATTGGGAGAAGGATAGATATGTTCCTCCCTATGTGCGCCAAAAGCCAAAGGATTTTGAGGGAGGTTGGTCAGAGGATATGTTTTCTCGTATCCTCAAAAAAGTTGAGGGGTCGGACAAGATGTTGAAAGAAATGAAGGAAGATGTGTCGACCCTTAGTCTGACGGTTACCTCCAATTCATTATCGATCAAACAGTTGGAGACCCAAATGGGTCATATCTCGTCTCATTTAAACCCGATACAGCAAGGGGGATTTCCTAGTGATACTATGGTCAACCCAAGAATGAGGTTTGATCGTGGACTTGCGTCGTGCCGCGACGTTAACTAAGGCGATGCTTGGGAGGCAACCTAAGTTTTTTATTTTCTTTCTCTTTTAGTTGGAAATAATGGTGTGTTGATTGTGCAAGTCAAAGTATGGAATGTGTTTGAAAAGTGCAGGTTGGCGAGCTAAAAGTCCAGTTGGCGAGCCCGACTTGGACCGCCATTGGACTCAAAGAATTTTTAAATTGGAGTCTGTAAAACTCGGCGAGCTCAGGAGCATATTGGCAAATCACCGACCAGGTAGGCGATCACGATTTTGTCCGCCGTTTGGACCCCCACATTAACTGGAGGTCCCGTAAAACTGGCGAGGTAAGTTCCCACTCGGCGTGTTGCCGAGTGGGTAGGCAAGCAATACTTATGTCGTTGAATGGTCGAGAACTGGATAGTTTTAAAAGGCCAATAGTTCAAAAATATTTCATATTCCCTCACTTTTCAACTTTCCAAACTCACACCCGCACTTTATTTTCCTATTTTTGTTATATTTTTATCTCACATTAGTCGTCATTTGTGTGTTCGGAGTTGGATTCTTTGCCGCCTAGTTTTATAACTTCTCTTATTCGACTTTACAGGTTAGTTTTCCGAACCTCGAACTTATATTTAGCAATTTTTTACTCATTTGCAATTGATTTTATCTTAGTGAAGTGTGCTGGGCCTTTCTGATGTATGATTGTATGCTTGTGTGCCTGTTTTAATTTGAATATCATGCCGTAATTGCCCATATTGTTGATTTCCCAAAATTTTGTGCTTAAAAATTAGTCTAAATTGTTGGGTTGTGCTAAGATGTTGTTGGGTCTAATCGGGTTAAGTCTGAGTAACTTGCATTTGTACCAAATAACATATTTTTCCCAATGATGGAGCGATTGACGTCATTCTTAAGGGCAAAAGTCCTCAAATGGCGAAATTTGGCCAAATCGGAAAAAGTCTGAGTATCTCGGGGGCATGGGTGTAATGGGTCTTAGTCTATTGAATGGGTGCATGGTTTGATTTTGTTTTCGGGGGCTGCAGGGTTGAATTTGGAAGTTGGGGTTGAAAGTAGGCACGCTGGGCCGTTTGGTGAGCTGGGTCTAGCTCACCGAACCACTCGGCGGTTTGCCGAATCCCCCTTATCGCCTTTAATTTCATGCTAAATCTTGAGTTTGGTTCTGTAAATTTTGGCGAGAATCTTGCATTCGCCAAGTGCACTCGGCGACTCACCAAAAGTCCTTCTTGATCGCCATTTCTGCCCCCCTAACCCCTAAAATGCACTGTAACTTTCGACGGGCTAGTCCTTGCTCGTCAAATGTTGTCGGTGATTCACCGAATGCTGTCGACGATTCACCAAAAGGCCCTTCCCATCGTGACATACCATTTTTCTGAAAAAATTATGATCCAATCCTTTCGGCGAGCCCGATCTGGCTCGCTAAAGTGATTCAACGAATCGCCGACCGGTTCGGCTAGTCTATCTGCAATCATTTTTTTGCACATTTGCTTGAACTATTTCTAACCTTATACAATGTGTTTGCAGATATGGCTAGACCTAAAGTGGTTGGTAGAGACATGTCGCCCCGCAAGAGGGCCAAGGGAATAAAAATCAACGAGAATGCAGCTACATCCAGAGCTAAAGCTACCAAACTTCGCACAACTGGTGGGAAGGGAAAAGGAAAGGGCAAGGCACCTTCACCTACGTCACCGGAGGCCAGCTCTGATAGTGATGACATCTATGCCACTCACCTCACTACTTCTGAGAGTGAAGGTGAGCACCAAGAGTATCAAGCTGCAACTTCTGAGCCAGAAAATGAGCTACTAGCAGCCCAGAGAGCGTAGCTGTGATCCAAGAGGATGAATGATCCATCTAGGATCAAGACTCCCCAGGCCACCACTACTCCTTCTTCAGCTCCAGCACAGGTCGTGGTCCTAGCACCACCAGTACATGGTCCTCCTCCCCGATTTTTGAACAAATTGAAGACTAAGGGATTGAGGACCATCATAGAGGAGAAGAGACTGTCGACTGATGGTTTCATTGACCGATATCTGGAGATCATGAGCTGCATACGGTCCCACAAGTTCCAGTTGTTCACTAAACCATGTGGCCCTTATGTTCCAAATTGGGTCCGAAATTTCTACACCGTTTATGGAGCCCTAGTGCGACACGGGAAGAAGTCAGACGCCAAGTTCAAGCCGATAGACTATATGGCTATCAAGGGCAGAAAAGTAAAGTGTGATAGCGATGCTATCAACGCAGTCCTGGAGTACTCAAATGATATTGACGATGACTGTCAACACATGATCAGGACAAAAATGCTGGAGAACATGAAAAAATGCCTTTCCCCTCTGATATTAGATAGTACTCCCAACTGGCTTGAGGTTGGGGCAGCCATTGAAAAGAAGGACCTCAATGTAGCAGCAAGGTTCTGGTTTGGCTTCGTCAGTAGTACCATCATGCCATCCCAGAACGAGTCTATTCTACGCCACGCCAAAGCAGTCTGTCTTGATTGCATCATTGATAGGACGAGGCTGAATCTGAGGATGATTATTGCACAGGAGATGCTTATGAGGGCCAAGCAGTGCCAAACTTCCCTCCCCTTTTCGGTGTTGATCACCGAGCTGTGCAGATGGGCTTAGGTTCCTAGAGATTAGAAGAAGGATGTGGAAGTGATTCCCACATCTTCTACTGACATCCAGAGGATTGAGGCGGAGTACTTGAAAGATGAGGCGGAGAAAAAGAAAGCAACCCCGGTAGATGCATCACCAGAGGTGGACATTGACTCTATACCTGCAGAGGAATATTTGCCTATTCTGACCTCTGGGCCTTCAAGTACTTCTTCCTTCCAGACTCATGATGCTTCTACTATAGCCCAGCCCACCAAGATCACTCAGGCCATGCTCCTGAAGATGGAGCACTTAGCCCATTCGACTGATGTTAGAGCTACTAGATTGGAGGTTGATGTGCCATAGATGATTGAGGCTGCTATTTTAGCTGCACTGACCCCCCCTCCGGGCTTCTGTTGATGATTTGACTGGGAGAGTCGCAACTTGTGAGAGTAGACAGGAGGAGTCTTCTGAAGTGACAACTTTGAAAACCGAAGTGGCAGATCTGAGAAGGATGTAGACTATCTCAAGTCTACATACTTCACTTCACTATTAGAGGCAGCAGATGATGTAGATGCCCCAGAGACTTTTGAGATTCCTCTGGACACCACCGGAGATACACATAGGGATGGCATACAAGCTGATGAGTCGGAGGTAGAGATCGACAAGGAGAAGATAGATGTGAGCGAGGAGAGCATATATGGAGACTTGCCAGATCTAGAGGAGACGATTGTAGAGTCGGTGATCCAGACATCGCTGACAGAGACGTCCATGGTAGCTCCTAGTGTCAACTACTGTTGATGTAACTCCGGGCACTAATGCCGAAGATCAGAGTGCTACATCGGGCACTGATGCCCAGACAGATGGAGCGACTGTTTAGACATAATTTCTCTTTAGCTCCCTCTCTGTCTTTATTTATTGAGTTGTTTGGATATTTTCTTGCATTTTAGAACAAATTGCTTTTGTTTTGTGGTGGGGTGAGGTACTTCCATACCTACCTCTTGTTTTGTTGACATTTTCTGTATATATTGTGTTTTAACATTATTCTTGTGGTTGTTTGAGCTTGTGGCACCTTATTTTGAATGCAAATGATTTTTGGACCCTTTTTTGAAAATTTTGTGCCACCGCTTGATTGTGTTTGAATGTGGCTGTTCTTTTGCAAATTTGAGTATCGATCTTGATCAATACCGATGACTTGAATAGTGCTCTCAATTGAACAAAAATGAATGTGCGGCTATGATGAGGCTAAATGAAGTTGCATAGACAATATGTGAACTTTTTGCATCTCGTTGTGACTAGTCAATTGTCAAATTGAGTCTCTTGTAATGAACATTGCACACTAGCGAAAGTGTGGAGTCTTGTTTGACATTGGTGTCAATGCCTTGTGTGATGAGCTTATTGTGAACCATGTGTGATGACACCTAGAATTTGCCCCATTAGTCTGGTTGACTAAGTGATGCAAGCTCTTGAAATAATCTTAGGTAACAATTTCAAAGAGTGAAACAATTCGACGTTATGCCTCCTTTGTGGCCTACCTTGTGAGTGTGTGAACCTTGTTTGAGCAACCTTTGAGCCTTACCCTTTCCTTGGAAGAAACTTGATGAAATTGTGACCTTTCTTTATCCCTTCACCCTTAATCCTCATGAGATGTGGGTGGTTTGAATAGCCAACTTAGGCCAAAATCCTAAGTTGGGGGTGTGGTGAAAAGAGAGGGTAAATCAAGAAGTTCAAAAAAGTCCCCCTTGATCTATGGTTTTGAAGAAGATGGAACTCCTCCATACAAAAAAAGAAGAAGAGAAAACGAAAAGAAGAATGAAGAAGAAAGAGAATGAAAAAGTTTTGAAATAAAGTTGCAAAAGAAAATGGGGTGTCCAAAGTTTCATGGAAAAGGAATAATGGGGTGACTTATGAGAATGAAGAGGAGAAGGGAATGAAGTGTTGTTCACACCACATTTCATGAGGATAGCAGTCACTGAGCCTAAATGACCATACCTTTACACTCAACCCCATTACAAGCCTTGAAAAGACCTTTTTTTTAATCTTGAGTGAGCTAAAACAAGTGTTAGTTGGAAAATAAGGGTAAACCTACGGGTGGAGTCATGTATGTGTTCATTTTTGTGAGTGTGAGTGTTGTATGTGATTCCAGAACTATAAATTGTTGAACCATTGTTTGTGAATATTGAATCATCCTTTGTGTGAGGGCATTTGAGTACCTTTGTTGAGCTTGAACTTGCATTTGAAGCAAGTATTGTGAACTTGAGAATATTTGATAATGGTGAGTCACAACTTGAATCTTTGAGTGCATAATTGATTCTTGCATGAGTAAGTTGAGTCTTTTTGTGTGCATTCATGATTGAGTCTTCTCTAGCACTGTTTAAGACAACTTTTTTGAACAGCTGAACTTGAGTTTTACTTGAGGACAAGCAAAAGTTTAAGTTGGGGGTGTTGATGAGTCCACGATTTGGACTCATTTAGGGATTTATTTAGATAGATGTAGTATCCTCAAATGCTTATTTTGTGCCAATAACTAATGTAAAATCCTTGATTTCTAGGTATTTAGATTGAGGAACAAAGTATGGACACTAATTTGCAAAAAAGAACGAAGCGAGCTGAAAGAGGGAAGAAATAAAGGCATGGCGATCGTCGAGTCCCTCTAGCGAGTCGCCTAATGGCCTATTAACTGCATGTAGTTCAAGTGTGCCAAGCCCTGAAGGAGAAAATCAATTTGGTGAGAGAAAAGAGTAGTCGGTGTGTCGCTGAGTGGTTCAGCGATGTAGTGTTGGATCGCCCAAAGTTACAAAACTTGAGGATGCTGAAGTCCAAAGTGAAAAGGTGATGGAACTGACCAAAGGGCGGATCGCCGGGTTGATCGGCGAGCCCGACTTACTATGCCGAATGGTCCTTTGCAGAATATTTTTGGCGACTATAAATAAATTTTCAAACATTATGTTTAGTATCAAATTTTATTCTGAACATTCATTAGAGTAATTTTTGAGTTTGAACTCTGAGTTTTGAGACAACTTTTCCTTAGCCATGAAAAATTGAAGTTTTCCATTTTTTGAGAAATTGGAAGTGGGTCTTTGAGATTCTTCAATTTGGACCTTTGTAAAGACGAAATTAATCTTACCCAGTTGATGGAAACACAATTTGGTAACGATTTTTATCTTTTTATTATGTCTAGCTAAAACACCAATTCTTGGGGTGTGATTATGTGATTATGGGCTGATTTAGCTTATGGGTATTGCTAATTGTTAGTTTAAATGTTGTTTAGAAGTGATTTGAATCAGTAATTGTGGTTAAAATTAAAGGATTGTAGTTACAAATGCAGTTCTACCTTTGTGTTTTTGGCTTGCTCGAGAGAGAGGTTTTAAAATCAAGATTACTGAATTCATGGTCTGTGGGTATTGGGTTGTCATGGGTTCAGCTCGAGAGAGTGAATCCTAAACCCTTTTCCACACATTCAACTCGAGAGAGTTAATGGACTAAAGCGTAGGCTATTCTTATTTGCTTGCTGGTTGGTGTTTGAGGGAAACCAACTTGATTCGGGGTAAATTGTTCGAGAAAAAGTTTATCCCCACTAAAATATATCTTATTCACTGATTTACAGCTATTTACTAATAATTGTAATCACCCATTTGTCTATATTAGCCTATAATCGAATCACATCCCAAGAACCTGTCTCAATATTTGTTACTTCATATTATTTGTTGCTGCTGTAGTTGATAATTGGAAACCAAAATCCCTATTATTTTACATTCGTGTCAACCCCTTGATTTACATTGTGTTGTTAATCGTAAATGTCTATTCCTATGATTGACTTGAACATATTCGTACTTTACTATTGAGTCTTAAACACGTACCACTCCATGTGGGATTCGACCCCAACTCATTTAGTTGGGTTATTATATTGACTAATGATCGTTGACACTTAGAACTGGATTAAGTGTCCTTGAAACGTTAAACAATATGCTCCCACCATTATTGCCGATCCTAGGGCAAGGATGAGCAAGTTCGTTTTGGGTGTATCCAAAATGATTCTTAAGCAATGTCATACCACCATGATCATCAATGACATGGACATTTCTTGTCTTATGGGTGGTCATGCTCAAAAATTGAAGATGAGAAACTTAAAGAAAGGTCGAGAGAGGCAAAGAGGGCCAAAGCTGATGATGGTAACTTCTCACATTCGAGGTCCAATAGACATGGTCATTCTAAGTTCCGAAAAAGATTTTTTGATCAAGGTTCCTCCAATGCTCCATCTAAGTTCAACAAAGATAGGGTGTCTAACCCTATGCCTTAAGGAGGGAATGGTGGTTGATCTTCATTGTCTATGCCTACTTGTGCTAAGTGTGGAAAGAAGAACGAGAGTAAGTTCTAGCCAGCACAAATTCTTGTTTGGTTGTGGAAAGATAGACCACAAGATAAGGGACTACCCTTTAGTTGCTAAGAATAAGGGAGAAAATCATTGACGGGCTCAACTGAATCCTTCATCCGGTTCTAGTGTAAGTCAGAAGCAAAACAAATTTTATACACTTCAGACTCGTGGAGGACAAGAGGGTTCTCTCTATGTGGTTACCTGTATGTTGAAAGTCTTCCAACTTTATATTTATGCTTTACTTGACCTCGGTGCTACTTTGTCTTTTGTGAGAGTCTATAGAAAGTGTCTTCTTGTCCCATAGAGTAACTCATGTTGATCTTGTAGAGCTTGATATGTTAGATTTTGATGTTATCCTTGGTATGTGTTGGTTGCATTCATGTTATGCTTCTATTGAATATAGAACCAGTGTAGTCAAGTTTCAATTTCCAAATGAACCAATCCTAGAGTGGAAAGGGGGAAATTTTATGCCTAAGGGTTATTTGTCTCTTGTCTTAAAGCTAGAAAGATGATTTCTATAGGTTGCATATACCATCTAGTTAGGGTGTGGGATATGGATTTCGAAACCTCTACTCTTGCGTCGTTCCCCGTTGTTAATGATTTTCCTGAAGTGTTTCCAGATGATCTACTCGGTGTTCCTCCCGAAAGGGAAATAGACTTCGGTATTGACCTTCTCCCATATACGCAACTTATTTTCATTCCTCCTTACCTAATGGCTCTAGCAGAACTTAAGGAGTTAAAGGAGCAATTGAAAGATTTTTTGGATAAGGGTTTCATCTGACCGAGTATCTCTCCATGGAGTGCTCCTGTTTTGTTTGTTAAGAAAAAAAATGGTTCACTCTGTGTGTATATTGACTACCGGCAATTGAAAAAGGTTTCCTTTAAGAACAAATATCCCCTCCTAAGGATAGATGACTTGTTTGACCAACTTCAAGGGGTAAGCTATTTTTATAAGATTGACCTCCGGTTGGGTTATCACCAATTGAGGGTGAAAGAAGATGACATTTCGAAGATGAATTTTTGAACTCAGTATGGTATTTATGAGTTTTTGGTAATGTCATTTTGTTTTACTAATGCTCCGGCTGCATTTATGGATTTGATGAATAAAGTGTTTAGACATTACCTTAATATGTTTGTGATTGTGTTCATTGATGATATATTGATCTATTCAAGGAGTGAAGGCGAGCATACCAATCATTTGAGGATTGTGTTGCAAGTCCTCAAGAACCAACAACTTTATGCCAAGGTTAGCAAATGTGAGTTTTGGCTACGGTTTGTTTCCTTCCTTAGTCATATTGATTTCGGAAAGGGTATTGAGGTAGATCCTAAAAAGACGGATGCAGTCAAGAGTTGGCCTAGACCTCTATCTCCTTCGAATATTAGAAGTTTCTTGGGTTTAGCTGGTTACTATAGAAGGTTTGTTGAAGGGTTTTCTTCAATTGCCTCTCCATTGACAGCATTGACTCAAAATAAGGTTAAGTTCATATGGTCTGAAGCGTGAAAAAAGAACTTTCAAAAATTGAAGAATAGACTTACTTCCGCTTTAGGTGTTGACTTTATCGGAAGGGACTAATGGTTTTGTTGTTTATTGTTATGCCTCGAGAATTAGGTTAGGATGTGTCCTTATGCAAAACGGGTGAGTCATTGCCTATGCCTCAAGGCAACTTAAGATTCATGAGATGAATTATCCTACCCATGACCTTGAACTAGCGTTAAAAAACCTTAAAGATTTGGAGGCATTATTTGTATGGTGTTCATATAGATGTCTTTACCGACCACAAGACTTTGTGATATGTGCTTAAACAGAAAAATCTAAATCTTCACCAAAGAAGGGGGCTTGAGTTACAAAAGGACTATGACAAAAGTGTTCTCTATCACCCTGGTAAGGTGAATGTGGTAGCGGATTATCTTAGTCAGTTATCAATGGGTAGTGTTACTCATATTGAAGAAGATAAAAAAAAGTTGGTTTGAGATGTTCATAGATTGGACAGATTGGGCGTTCGGTTAGTTTACTCTACCAAAGGTAGTGTTATGGTCTACGATGGTTCAGAATTATCCTTTATGGTAGATGTGAAAGCCAAACAAGGGTGTGATCTGACTTTGGTCGAGTTGAAGGAAGTGGTGCTTCAGAAGTCCGTAGAGGCTTTCTCCCAAGGAGGAGATGGTGTGCTTTGATATCAAGGTTGTTTGTGTGTTCCTAATGCTGATGACTTGAGAGAGCAGACTTTCTCAGAAGCCTTCTCGGTATTCTATTCACTCAGGAGCCACCAAGATGTACCATGACTTGCGTGAGGTCTATTGGTGGAATGAAATGAAGAAAGATATTGCATAGTTTGTGGCTAAGAGTCCTAATTGTCAACAAGTGAAAGTTGAGCATCAAAAGCTGAGAGGTTTATCTCTAGATATTAGCATTCCTACTTGGAAGTGGAAACATTTGAATATGGACTTCATTGTTGGTTTACCATGCACCCGACGGTAACATGACTCAATTTGGGTTATAGTTGATTAGATGACGAAATCAACTCAATTCATTCCCGTCAAGATTTCTTATTCGGTGGAAGACTATGCTAAGTTATATTTGAGGGAAATGGTGAGCTTGCATGGAGTGCCCTTATTCATTATCTCTGATCGTGGTACTCAATTCACTTCTCAATTTTGGAAATCTTTCCAAAATAGTCTTGGTACTCATGTTAAGCTTAGTATGGCCTTTCATCCACAAACTGATAGGCAAGCAGAGCATACAATTTAGACTTTGGAAGATATGTTGAGAGCATGTGTAATTGACTTTAGGGGTAATTGGGATAATCATTTGCCTTTGATTGAGTTTGTATATAATATTAGCTATCATTCAAGCATAGGTATGGCTCCATTTGAGGCTTTACCTGGTAGGAGGTGTAAGTCTCCTATAGGTTTGTTTGAGTTGGGTGAAGTTTCCTAGATAGGTTCCGAGTTAGTACATAAGGCTATGAAAAAGGTTTGGCTTATTAGAGAGAGGTTGAAAACAACTCAAAGTCGACAAAAGTCTTATGTCGATGTTAGAAGAAGAGATCTTGAGTTTGAAGTAAATGATTAGGTCTACTTGAAGATTTCACCCATGAAGGGTGTGATGAGGTTTGGGAAGAAAGGAAAGCTTAGTCCTCGATATGTGGGCCCATATTAGATTTTTAGGCAAAATTGGTAAAGTTGTTTATGAGCTTTATTTACCTAATGATTTGGCATCGGTACATCAAGTTTTCCCTGTCTCCTTGTTGAAGAAATGTATTGGAGACCTGACATCTATAGTTCCCTTAGAAGGTTTGAGAATTAAGGAGAATCTCTCTTATGAGGAGGTTTCGGTCGAGATTTTAGACCGGCAAGTCAAGACGTTGAGAAACAAAGAAGTTGCTTTCGTGAAAGTCAGTTAGTTGAGGATGATACTTGGGAGGCCGAGGCCGATATGATGTCCCGTTATCCTCATCTTTTTCCTTCTAATCCTCCTTTAGCTTGAGGTATTTAGTCCTCATGGTTTACTCTTTTGGTGTCATGTGTCTTAGATATTCCCATGATTTCGTCATTATGCATGATTCATGAAAAACTTAAATTTTTAAGAAAATAAGTTAACTTGATGGATTTCTACATGTTTATATGCATTTGAGCATGAGTTGCATATAGACTTCATAATATGATGTTTTGAACATGCTTTAGCTTAGATTAAGTTCCTACCCTCCTTATGATATCTTGAGTCTCATTCGATGATAAATGTTCCCAAGGGGGAGATAATGTAACACCTCATATTCAAAAAGGTAGAAAATTGCAGCTTTTTTAGGATTTGGTGCCAGTTCAGACGGAGCCACCCACGGCCCGTGGACTGACACATAGTTCGTAGGTCAACTCTGTGGCTGGTCAGTCTAGGTTCCCAAATGTCAAGTTCCATTACTTTTCCGACGGTTCACCAGGTGGTTTGTCAACCTATGTACGAGTTGTAGGTAGGCTTCGTAGGTGAGTCCCGGACCTAGAGGAATTTTGGAATCAAAATTGAGACTCACGACTGGGCATGCACGGCCCGTTAGTGGAACCATGGACCATACATGGGTCCATCGTGGGGTCCCATTTTAGAGTCTCTGAACTCCATCGACAGTCAACCAGCATGGTCAGTGGTTTGACCAACTGACCGTAGGTCATGCCATCAACGGAAGTCGACAGTTATTTTATGAGGGCTTTTAGGTCTTTTCCTAATTATTCTAGCCTAATACTATGTCGTTTTTCCCTATAGTAGAAGCCTATGTAAACGTTCGTAACTCTCAAAACCTCTCAATTGAAATCATTCTCTCAAATCCTAAAAAGAAGAACAAGTCTTCCTCTCCAAATAATTCTCTCTCTAAAAGTTAAAGAAGAAGAAGAAAGCTAGGGTTTCAAGATCAAGCCTCCTAATCCTCCATTGCTTCCAAGCTTTTGGTATTAAGGTATGAATCGTCTTCATCCATGGAGCCCTTTCCTCTATGGAGTTCCTAAATTCTCCAATTTATAAAGTTAGAAATCCCCAATTGAGTTAGGGTTTTCTTCTATGTCATGAGTTCCTTTAAATGTTGATTTATTCTATTGATTTATGAACTTTTATGCATGAATTAAGATAATTCCATGTTTTTAAGATGAATCTCATGAACCCCATGCTTCTTAACCCATGTTTACTAGATTATGATGATTGAAAGTGGGTTTTGAACTATGGAAGGAGAATTATGGAAAATGCATATTTTTATAAAATTGATGAATTATGATGTGAGTTGCTTTCAAATTAAAGCATATATAATGTTGTTGTTGTTAATTGTAGTGAAAGGTTTTCTCACAGAAAGGATTCTAAGGTTGAAGGTCTTCTCACCTAAAATGAATCAAAGTTAAGGAGTTATTCTAATAATAAGGCAAGCGGCGATTACCCATGACCTCCAATGATGAGACAAGTGGCGATTACCCATGTCTCGTGAATGTTGAGAAAAGTTAAGAATAATGAACATTCCGTGGGAGTTATGCTTAGTACCGAGTGGACAAGTGGCGATTACCCATGTCCCATAAACTATGTGCCAACATAGGATTTGTCTAGATTGACATTAGCTAGTGGATCCACGTAAGCTAGAAGTTCATGGTTCTTACCTTGGCAAGTGAGAACACCGCTTTTCGGTGTGGGGTAGACGCCGAATTCCATGTTGATAGCTTATATGGTCTTACATGTCGGTTAAAGGTTATTCTCCCACATTAACGAATCAATGTTTCTTCAAGAAGGATCTCACATGTGATTTAAGATGATGTCAGCATTTACCATGTTTTATGCCTTATGCTTCCTAACCCTTTTATATCATGTTTTAGATTGGTCATTGCATATCACGAAAATGTCCCTTTATCATGATTTTTACTCTTTATGCATCACTACCATACTTGGTACATTGTTGTACTAACACATACTCTTGCCTATATTTCTTATAAAAATGTAGGGTTCGACGCTCCAGGTTTTCATTCCCGTGGCTAGGGATCTTTAGTAGAGATTTGAAGGTGAGTCCTCTTGTTCCGAGGACGAAGCCTTTATTCAGTTTTTCTTTATCTTTTAGTTTTGGACTTGATGTATGGGCTACGTCTCGGGCACTTCTTATTTACTAGATGGCCTTGAGACTTTGTTAGTTTTCCGATTCGTTTTATAAGACTTTATGTTTTGAATTTGTATTTCAAATCTCTGGATTTCTATTAAATCTTATATGATTTATGCTAAGTGGCTTGTATGGGGCCCCTCAGGGTCTTATACGTCATGTTACACCTGGGGTATACCTTAGGTCGTGACAGTTGTTTTGAAATTGGTGTGCTTACTTTGAAAGGGCTCGAGATGGTGCATGAGGCTATGGAGAAAATTCGACTTATTAGATAGAAGTTGAAAACGGCTCAAAGTTGACAAATGTCTTATGCGGATATTAGAAGAAGAGAGATCGAGTTCGATGTTGATGATTGTGTTTACTTTAAAATCTCACCTATAAATGGTGTGATGAGATTTGGAAACAAAGGAAAGCTTAGTCCCCGTTATGTAGGCCATATTAGAGTTTGAGGTTTATTGGCAAGGTAGCCTATGAGATGGATTTTCCTTCTAATTTGGCAGTGGTGCATCTGGTACTTCACGTTTCGTTGTTGAAAAAGTGTTGGTAATCCTATGTTGGTAGTTCCATTGGAGAGTGTAGCTAGTGCTTCAACTAGTCTAGGTGGATGTGGAGCAGGTGTAATCATCCCTCGGTGGGGATAGTCCTTGAACCAGTGATCAAGCCCCCCAAAACTATAGTAACCCTATGAAGATCGACCTGCAAAATAACATCCACCACGAACTGAATCCCTTGACTACAAACCCCTAAACCTCTGACCTATACCACCATCACCTTGACTTTAACGGTCACCATATGAAGCCTAAAGTAAGGCCTGAATAGATTAGCTAGACTGACCCTACTAAGTGGGACTCGTTGTAGCGCCCCTGAGGCCAAGCCCTTTTGTCACTATCCCCATGGGCTTCGTAATGGAGATGCTCCATAGTACGGGCATGGTGAACAACATCCAAGAAGGAATGGCCCACTAAAACACTAGACTCGATCTGAATCTGTAGTTGGAGTCTCAACCCACAAAAAAAGCAGTGAACCCTCTCCTGCTCAGTAGGCAATATCATAGTAGCATGATGGGAGAGCTCGTGAAACCTCAACTCATACTATGACACAGTCATAAAGCCCCGCTCCAATCTCTAAAACTAATCTTAGAGTCTATCTTTGACTCCGCAAAATAAACCTGGCCAAGAAGGCCACAATAAACTCATGTCCATGTAATTAAAGACGACCCAGCAGGCCTAGTCTCCAAGTAATAACGCCACAACAACCTAGTTGGCCCATCAAGATGATAAGTGGTGAAGTCAGCTCCTCTCGACTCCACAGTCCTAATGTATATAGGTGCTAATGACAAGTAGTAAGAAACTCGTGGGCATCCTCTCCGGTGACCCCAAAAATGTTGGAGGTGACAATCTCAAGAACACTCTGAGCATATTTCTTCTCCTCTAGCTGCATAGCTCTGGCCACAATAACTGATGGGACAGCGATGGGTATTGGTAGCACCTCAACCTATGGATCTGTTGTGGAAGGTTTACCATGTAGTGCCGGTGCAACAGTTGTTGGGTCCTACTATATTTCTTTCGAATACTATAAGCAACTATGTATGGCCGTCTAAAGCTCGGGAGCCATAACAGTCTTTGTGGTGGCAAGGCTGGCCTCGACCCCACTAATTGAGGAAGAACATGAGCTATCTAAGGCTCTGCCACTAGCTTCATAGTCTTTTGTCTATGACGGACTAGTAATGTAGTCAAGGCACGACATCAAGGTCGTCCACTACCACCAGCTGGGGTTTTATCTGTGGGCTCGAGCGAATCATCCCCGGTCTCTTGATAGTGCATGTGATCTAACTTGTGAAAGAATGAAACAACAGAGATTACATGAAACCAATAAGACACACGATGCACGAAAGTGATAAAAAGGCATAATC
>JAJOOR010000134.1:0-24629 GCA_036250505.1 Solanum acaule
CTAATAGACTCTCCAATGATCCAGGAACATCAGCTGTAGTCTCTGCTCCATACGGAAGGCCATCAACATGAGGTATTGTGAGTTTATGTAATGTGATGAGATTTGGGTAAAGATTGAGTTTTTGAAGTCTAATCTCAGCATTTTTGGGCAACAAGAATGAGATTTTGTGACCTCTTTTTGCAAGTTCATTTGACAGATTCATAAATGGGATTAAGTGACCAAAAGCAAGCCATGGGAACATCACTATTTCCAACTTTGACTCTATGAATTCTGCCATTTTTTATGAATTGCTACTCTGTTTCGGGACTTGCCTGTATTAAGGGACAAAGTTACTTGTACGGCTGTGGTGTTCGATTCTATGGTTCAAACTAATTCGGTTCACTATTGAAAAATAATTCAATTGAGTGGGACACCTGCATGGAGAGTGACTTGTGGGAACTAAACTTTATTACTATAAATTCTGTCCCTTTGTTGATTACTATAGACAACTGTTATTATTTATTACTTAGTAAAATGACTATCAATAATTTAGGAATAATGGAGAACTTGTTGAAACTGCAAGTTGTGCTTCTGCTTCTTCTTCAACTTCAACAACAACAAGCTGCTTCGGATGCCACGGTGGAGTATCTTCCCGGTTTGCAGGGCCGCCTCCCGTTCCATCTAGAGACTGGGTGAGCTCGAATGAATTTATTTAGAACTAAGTTTGAATTTCAATTTTATAAGTTTTAAATTAAGAATAACTATGTCAAACATGGTGGAAATGATTTGTAGAGATGGTAGTGATAATGATTGGTGTTAATGATTGTAATAAGAGATAATTATTGAAAACATTCATAAACTTGACATGAATTATTACTTTAATCTCCCAATTATTAAAAACACTCATCTACTTGATTAACTAATTTAAAAACACTCATCTTATCCACTTATGCGTATATGTGGCGTACTCATAGATATATACAGTAAAAAAAAATATTCAAATAATTATATGTTAAAATTTAGTAAAGAAGATTTTTTTTTCTTACCTCACCCCATCCCCTACCCAGAAACCCCCAATCCCCCAAAAGATTTTAAAAGTTTTTTTTACCGAGTACCCCGACTCCCGTCCCCTCCCCCCCCCTAAAAAATTGCTTTTAAAATAAGATTTATTTTTTTCTTATCCCACTCCTCTCCCCTCCAAAAAAAAAGTTTAAAAGTGGAAGGGGTGGATCCACCCTTGGCTGTCAAGCGATACCCCTTTATCGAAAAATTACAGTGTATATAGAGATCAAATTTGATTTAAAAATATATATATAAGTATTGACACATCTTGACACAAGTGAAAGGCTTAATCTAGTGGTTAAGATGTATCAAAAGTTCCTCAAGATTGTGCGTTCACCTTGCCACCGGTGGATAGTAATAATGGAGGTGGTGAAAATAACACCGATAATAATGGTGCCTGAAAAATATATAGTGATTGATGATGTGTTAGTGATAACGGGTGCATGCCATTTCATTTACTACTAATTTCTAAAAAATTTATATTACACTATAAATTGTAATTAATTATTAATTAAGTAGGTATGTTGGAATTGGTAAAGATGAGGAGGAGCAACTTTTGTACTATTTTTTGGAATCTGAATCCGAGTCTACAACCGATCCTCTCTTGGTTTGGCTGTCTGGTGGTCCAGGTTGCTCTTCTGTCATTGTCATTTTTCGTGAGATAGGTACTTTTGTATTTTCATTATTTTAATTTATTGGTTTGATTTTGATACTACGCAAAGTTTAGAAAGTTAAACTTTTCCAAAAATGTTGTAGTTTTAAATTAAAAAATATATTACTTTGTTAAGTTGTCATATTTAGATGAGAAATTTTATTAGTTTAGAAGTTAATTATTCATATATACTCTAGTTTGTAATATTTACAAATTTTATCAGATTTTGGTGCATTAAGATACATCCAGATACATGTATCTCTGAATATATAGGGTCATAATTAGGTGTAATTTGTTCTAGAAACATTGTATCCAAGTAGATTCGAATGTATTTGAGATACATAAGGATGAGTGTCCATTAAGGTAGATACATACAAATATATGTATCTAGCATGATTTACATATATCTGAGATATATTATTATCTCGCTCGCCTCTCTCTCTCTGTATTTGTAGCAAAAATACATGTATCTACGTGTATCTTCCCCAATATATGATAGAAAACTCGTAATTAGTGGTAAGATACATAATTATTTGAAAGTATAATTAGAATTAGTTATTGTATGTTCTTGATACATTAAAAGTGACAAGTAAACGTAAAAACCTATTTTTGAAATAATGGACAAGTAAAAGTGAACAGAGAGAATAAGTATTATATATCCTTTAATCTTGCAATTTTAAACATATCAAGTGGAAAATTAAAATTTAAAAGTCGTCAAAACAAGAAAAAAGACAAAAAAAAAAATTAAAATGGTTTTAAAAAGAAACTAATTCCCTAAAATTAATTATTCAACTTAGAGGGAGAATTAATTGTGTTTAAATTACAAAAGAAAATTTTGTTTAAAAACATTTATGGATATGTTCTACAAATGTTTTCCAAACGTAACATATTTCTTTTTCCTTTTCAAACAAACACTTTTTTAAAATAAAATTAAACAAACACCTTTGTAAAAATAAATTTTTTAAAAAACTAGTCCAAGCTAAGAGTAAGAAATTTTATTTTTTGGGAATTTTACACAAATCATATAGTGTTAAGAGTTAATTATAATTTTTCCCTACTCTTTTCCAAATTAATCTCTTAAATTTGGTGGAATCCAAATACATCTCAAAATGTCCTGATGCATCGCGTCTCGGTTTCGGATACATCTCTCAACGTCCCTATACATCACGTCTCGATTTCAGATACATCACTCAACGAGTCAACATCCCGATACATCACATAAAGTGATGTATCCGATCGATATATCGCGTAAAGTGATGTACCCAATAATATGATAGAAATTTTTAAAAAATATGATAAAAATAAGTTGTGTATTTATTTAATTTTTCCTTCTTTTTTTTCAGGACCAGTCCGTTTTGTGGAACAAGTCTACAATGGGAGTATGCCCTCGTTCGTACAAAATTTACACGCATGGACAAAGGTAAATTACATGTATATTTATACTACATAATTAACGAAAAGTTACGTATATATATAGTTTGATTATCAATTTTCAGATAGCAAGCGTAATATTTTTGGATCAACCAGTAAACACTAGATTTTCATATGCAACAAATGCATACGTAATTTCTTATATTTGCTATTATAAATAAAATTAAATTCATGTTTACTTAATCATCAGTTAATTATTTCAGTGATCATCCACAATTCATTTCAAATCCATTTTACGTTTCTGGAAATTCATATTCTGGCATAACCATTCCAATTATAACTCAGTCGATATCAAATTGTAAGATTCGATCTATTGAGTACATATTCCAAATGCAGCTACTCAATACATATTAGGTTATGTATATTTTTATAACGTAGATTCTTAGTGTAGTTGAAGAATTTATGCAAAGTAATATACAGTAATAGATTAAAATCATGATGGAGATACTTAGACCAAAGGATAGTCAGTTGAATATTCTTAATTTGTCAAAATATTGAGATAATTGTCAAAAACACATTTAAACAATCTTTTTTTTTTTAGTTTCATACCTAAACTATTGAGAGTATGAATTTCATACCTAAACTATCAATTATTAGTTTGAGAAAAGAGATACATATATAACATCTCGCAACTAGAAAGAACTAGAAGAAGTTTAAAATCTGGAAATAGTTATTTTTGGAAAGTATAAGAAATCTGGAAAATTTTAAGTTAAAGTGAGTTTTTGGTCAACTTAAAACGACCATAACTCCTAGCTCAGGATGAGTTAAGTGTAGTTCCAGATATGGTTGGAAAGCTCTTGGAATGATATTTCCAACGCCGCTAATTTTGGGCGATTCTGAGTTCGGATGAGTGAGTTATGCCCTTTGGAAGTTGGGCGTTGCGGACTTGTTCCCCAATGAACAAAAATCTGCTCCGCGTCACGGAGAGGACGCGGACTCCACTGTCTCAAAATTTAATTTCGCGAATAATTATTTAGGAACATCTCCGTGTCGCGGACTTGTTCCAAGACGGTGATTTCGTAACTTTTCTCAAGTTTAGCTATTCCAAATCATTCCTGAACATCAAGAGACCTTTCCTATCACAAATCATAATCTTTGAATCCATAATTCAAATTCAAGGAAAGTAAAGAGTAAAGTCAAAAGAAGTCAAGAGTTAGTAAGAGAAGTTCATTTCAAGTTTTCATAAGTCTTTTACAAACGCTTTAACTTTGTTTTAAGACTTAAGTTTTGAAGTTGAGTAAAGAGTAAGAGCAAAGTTCATTTTCTTTAAAATGACATATGGGAACTAAGTATTTCCAAGAGTAAATGTTTTTCACATTTGAGATGAGAGGAAACTGAGATTTCCAAAAGAGTTTTGAACAGCAAAAAGAGAACATTAATTTCAAGAGAGCTTTTTAAGCTAAGTTTGAGCATTTACCTCTAACCAGAGAAGAAGTTGTTTTAAAAACATATGAGCTAAGTATATTTTGGGAGTAGTATTAAGCACCGATATGGGGATGCGAGTTCATATTAACTCAAGCCCCCATAAACCATGTAACCATCATGGGCAAAAAAATGATCATACTTTTTAGATGATTCCTTAGTGCTTTTTAGCATAGACTAGTGGATCCATTTAGTAGTTTAGGTTCTATACCGATGGAAAGGTATAGGAAGGTCCTTGGCAACGTGAGGTAAAACGTTGTACCATCACTTAGGCTCATAATGATGGTTATCGGTTAGAGAATCTCCCACAGAAGTTATATTACTTTTTAAATGAGTAAAGTTAAGTTTGTTATTGCTTTATCTTTAACGAACTAAGATTGTTTTCAGTTGTTTTATAAGTCTTATATATATATATATATATATATATATATTGCATGTGTTTTGTTGCTTTATATTGAGTTGAGTATTTATGAGTTGAGAAGAGTCAGGTAAGTGTTTCTTTCAGAACCTCTATCAAGCCTATGCTTGTTAGCATTCCAACTCGCATACTCGTACGTTCAATGTATTGATGCCAGTTGGCCTGCATCGTCTTATGATGCAGACGCAGGTAACCAGGATCAGCATCCAGCGCCTCGTTGATCCAGCTTGAGTATTCAGAGTCTGTTGGTGAGCCTTCTTGTATTCCGGAGGACTTCTTTATTTGCTTTCTAGTCTTTCAGATGTTAGGATGATCGGGGGTCCTGTCCCGACATCCCTCTTTGTTTTAGAGGCTTAATAGACAGTTAGTAGTTCAGTAGTCCTTGCATTATCATTCTTATGTTAAAGACTTGGATTGCCACTTTTGGCCAAGTTGAATGTTTAATCTTTAAAACATTCTCAGTTATTTTATTATTCAGTTCAGTTAATTTCATTGATCATTATAGATATGAATATTGTCTTCTGCTGAGTTAAGTAAGTCAGGCCAAGGGTTCGCTTGGGGCCAGCAATGGTCTTTGAGTGCCAGTCCCTCCCAGGGTGTAGGCTCAGGGCATGACAACATATATGGGATCAAGTGCCCAAAAGCAAGCCATGGGAACATCACTATTTTCAGCTTTGACTCTTCTGTAGAATCTGTCATCCTTTTTTTCCTGCTTTGCCTTTGATGAATTGCTTTCAATTTATCCTACTGCAGTTTGAGATATATTCATAAACTTCAATCAAATATAGCATAATTTTAAAGGAATTTTACACGAATCTTATATCGTTAACAACTAATTATATCTTATCCCTACTCTTTTTTTCAATTTATAAAAATTCCTTAAATTTGGTGGAATTCAAATACATCCCAAAACATCCTGATACATCGTGTCCCAGTTTATACATCCTCAATGTTCTGATACATGGCGTCTCAGTTTCAGATACATCACTCAATGTCTTGATACATAGTGTAGGTGGTGTATCCGACCGATACATCATGTAAAGTGATGTATCTGACCGATAAATCGTATAAAGTGATGTATGCGAGAATAGGAAAAAGTAGAGATTTTTGTAACTTTTACAAATAATAAGAAATTTTAGAGAACATGATAAAATAAATTGTATATTTAGGCAATTTTTCCTAATTTTAATAGGAGAAAGGTCAAAGATATTCTGCAACTTTGCTAGTTTTATCCTCTGTTATACTATGTGGTCATTTATATCCTCCATTTACAAACTTGTCACTCATATCTCTAATTTGACGAAAAGCCTCAAATCAACCCAAATTATCTGTTTTTCTTAAAAACGAATCATTATCAAATTGAAACTCATCCGACCTTTTATTTATCTTAACCCAAATAAATTAAACCCATTGCTAAAGTCTTGGGCAGATCCAGAAGATATCTATAATCTATCTCTATACTTCTCTTGCTAGCTATCTTGATAGTGAATTCCTTTCTGTAACGATCCGACCCATCGTTATTTAGGAAAAGCAAAACTTTGGAAAAGTACTGGGGGCCCTGTCCCGCCAGGGCGGGACAAATGCTGCTAGGGCGGTGGAGCCACAGCGGGGTAAGTTGTCGCCAGAGCAGGTTAGGCGAGGCAGAATGTAAATAACACGAAATCTTATTTTCTCATTCTTCCTAAAACACCTAATTTAGACGTAAACCACCCTCGAAACCCTCAAAAAGCTGCTCTAAGCTTGGGAAGGAATGATAAGGAAATTTCTAGCGTAAGGAGGTCAATAACTTGTGAATCCTTGGTCAACCCCATCGTCACGAAGTTCAAAAACAAGAATCGAAGCCAAAAACTCCGTGCAGCTATTTGGCGCCCAGGTAGGTTAGGTTTATTAATTAAGTAGTTATAAATTTGTGCTCACTGCATAGTATAATGTTAATCAATGGTAGAATTTATGCGTAGGCCTTCATGCACCGAATAAAAGATGATTAGATCGTAGGAAGAAGCCTTAGACGATGAACTAGGGCTGGGTGATAGTTGTGATTTCATGTTGTGTGATATATGTTTGTTATTTCTTCATTATGATACATGGATGTATGCGAATGTTACATTATTTATCACACTAATCGTAAATAAGGATAGACAGATAATTGAATTTCATGAATCATGACTTGATTGTATGATTATGAGAATATATTTGTGATTGTAATTGTGGTTTGTTGAATGGATCGGGTGTTGCGTTCTGACACACTAACTAGGATCGGTTGCCACGTACCGGCATAAATATTGAAACGGGTGTCACGATCCGACACGGTTACTTAGAACTAGTACCACATACCGGTACACTAACTATTTGGGTGTGGGTTCCATAAGAAAATCATTGACTTGACATAACTGTATATCTTGAGAATTGTGAAATTGTGCGTTGTTCGATAATTGATACTGTATTTCTCCGGAATCGTTAAATGATTATGAAACCTATATCTGATTGTTCTACTCTGTTGAGTAAACTTGTTATGTATCTCCTTGTTGAATGAACCGAAAAGGGAAAGCCTAAATCGGAACGTGATGCGGTATATGGGAAGGGACAAGGGTTCAAGAGTTGCTAGTGTGTGAGAGGAAGGTTGCTCGTGTGGGCCAGGGTGAGAAGTGGGGGTAGTGTACATGATGAAAATACTTAGGTAGATCTCACCATGGAATGAAAGGGATTCGTGGTTAGTAGTTAGGAAACCTTGATAAAAGGTGTCATGTGGCAAGGACTGGGTAAGATGAAGAGAAGGCAAGGGGTATGTCGTGTGTGATTAGTTGTTCGGGGGGAATATGGTGGTGATAATGGTGGACTCTTCTATGAGTTAGAATGGTTAGGCTATGATCAAGAACCTAGTAAGTAGGTTGACTGAGTCGGGAGTTAGTAGTAAGGTTATTAGTGTAATTTTGAGGTATTCGAGAGGGGTAAAAGTAGAGAAGCGAGTGGTTTTATTGCATGTTTCGCCAATTGATTTCTTATATTATGCGGTGTGTGTCGGGTTGACCGATGATGCCTACCAGTACGTGTGGTTTTGTACTTATACTACTCTTGCTATGCCTTTGGCATAGTCTGGATGCAGGATCGGTGGAGTTTCATTAGGTGAAGACGAAGTAAATCTCCAGCAGCTTCTATTTTTCCTTCTGCATGGTGGGAGTTGTGTCTTTTCATTATTATGTCTTGATTTGTACTCTTAGTAGCTCTTGTACTTGTTTAGACTAGATCTCTTGGGGTGTTAATTACTTTACAAGTCTTAACCCGGAATTGGTTTAAAAGTTCTTATTTATAAAACCATGTTATTTCAATTATCTCTGTTTCCTTTAAAAAAAAATCGCATGTTTTAACTATTGGGGTATGAGGGTTCTCCTACCTAGGTGTTGGAATAGGTGCCTGCACAGCCCGGTGGGTTGGGTCGTGACACTTTCTCTTTCAGAATTAAGTTTATTTCTCAAATATTCTATCTTATCTCGCTATTAATGGCAGATCGATAGTTGTTTAGTCTTTTTCGAGAGTTTAATCTCTTTATTGTAGCCACAATAACAAATACATACTGGTCCTCTATTTCACACATCTAACCAGCTTTCATGACCCATTAATTCAGCAAAATTACTAATTACTCCTGCGGGACCCGAGGATACCTAAAATATTAAACTAAAGTAGTGTGGTTATATTTTATCCACGTAGAGAAAAGTATGTGCAACAAATAAAACAATCTAGTACTCTCTTCATTTTATATTATTTGATTTAAATTTTGTATGAACTTTAAAAAAGTAAAAATTAAATTAAATTTTATGTAATATTTTAGTTTATGATATAGTTTTTGCTTTCTAAAAGTTAACTTTGATCAGTCTTTAAAGTTAGATTTGGATTAAATTAATTCATGAATGTTTCCAAATTAACATATAGCTATTCAAAATTATACGATTAAGTTACAATTTCTTCTTATTTTTAGATGATAAAATATACATTTTGAGATATTTACACAATTTGAATTCCAAATATCATTGAATTTATTCTTTTCAAAATTTTCATGTACTATAAAATTATATTTTATTCTAAATTTCTAAATAACATAAATTGTAAGCAAATATTATATATTATACATATTAATAGACAATTTAAATAAAAGTGAAATCATTGATACAATAAAATTACATATCTATAATATAAAAGTAGATTGTTTGAATTATCATTTAAATTTTTTACATTCTAGACTGAAAAATAATAATTTTAAATTACATATTTAAAGTCATAAAAAAAGTGCTAATTCAAGATGGAAGTAGTATTTTTGTCAATAATATAATTTTAGATATTTTTTATTTAATTACTCGTTTAACATGTGCACCTTCTATTTTCCTGATGATTATTTTTTTTAATAGAATTATAAATTATAAAAAAATTAACTTATATTTCAAATATTTTTTATGGAACCTCATTAATAAAAATTAAAACTAATATAATAAATATATGGCACTAGAAAATAATTACAAATATTAGAGACTTCATAAATGAGTTTATATGATTTATAATATATTAATTACAAATATTATATATAATAAAAATAATATTAAAATTATTTAAAAATATAATGCATACGATATATAATAATTCTTTAAATTTAGTGAATTGTTATTCACATCTCTATCGATAGAGTAAAGCTTATTTTGGAGTGTGGTTGGATTTTGATTTGGCAATCTACCCGGGCAGCAAATTCAACCGTAAACAAGTACTCCTATATTAATGAATTTTTACTATCTATTTCAATTGTTGTGCTTTGTTATTATAAATAAAACTAAAATCATATTTATTTAATTATTAATTAATTATTTCAGTGGCTCTTCTGTCAATGATCTTGATATTGCTCGAATTTTAAGAAAATTAAACTTTTGAAAAAAAAAATTATAGACTTAAATAAAATATACACTCACTTTATTTATTTTATATTTTATTTGACTTGTGTAATTATTATTTATTAATTAATTAAGTAGGTATGTTGGAATTGATAAAGATGAGGAAGTGCAACTACTAATCCTCTTTTGGTTATTGTTGCTCTTCTGTCATTGTTATTGTTTATTTGATCTTGTTCTATAACACTTTAGTTTACAATATTATGAATTTAACTAGATTTTGGTGTGTCCAGATACATGTATCTCAGGATACGTGATGTCATAATTAGATGCAATTTTAATTTTAGTTACATTGTGTCCAAGTGAATTCACATATTTTTGAGATATATAACAAATTTTGCTCGCTCTCCTCCCTCCCATCTCACTCGTCATTCTTCTATGTATCTGAGATACATGATTATCTCGTGCACCTCTATCCTCATCACGCCCGTCTCTCTCTCCCTATTTTAGAATATCTGGTAGCAAAAATGCATGTATCTAGGTGTATCATCCTCAATATATGTTAGGAAACTCATAATGGTAAGATATGTAATAAGATAGTTTTCACTATTCAGATTTGGCATAACTATTTGACCTCTATCACTATATCTATCAATTGATGTTTAATATTTTTGAGTCTTGGAAAATGATCTGGGAAATAACTAAATAAAGCTAAGGGTAAAATATGAAAAATTAATAACGGACATGTTAAAAATGACAATTAACAATAATTTTGAAATAATGAACAAGTAGAGGGAGAATTAATTGTGTTTAAATTACAAAAGAAATTTTTGTTAGAAAACATTTGTCGATATGTTTTTTTTACAAATGTTTTCCAAACATAACATAATTCTTTTTCCTTTTCAAACAAACACTTTTTTAAAAATAAAATTAAAATAATAATAATCCAAGCTAAAAATAAGAAATTTTCTTGTTCAGGACCAGTCCGTTTTGTGGAACAAGTCTACAATGGGAGTATGCCTTCGTTTGTACTAAACCCACATGCATGGACAAAGGTTAGCTACATGTATATTTATTTATACATATTACATTATCCAATAATATTGTTTTGACAAAAAAAATATTATAGAAATAATATACGAGTATATAATTAAGGAAAAGTTAAGCATATATATCGTTCAATTATCGATATTTAGATAGCAAATGTAATATTTTTGGATCAACCAGTAAACACTGGATTCTCATATGCAACAAATTCAGTTGCATATAAGTATACTGATGTGCAAGCATGTGTATATGTCGATGAATTCTTAAGAAAGGTACGTACGTAAATTTTGAAATTTGTTATTATAAAACAAATTGGAATCATGTTAACTTAATCATCTAATTTTTTTTTAATTTCAGTGGCTCAGTGATCATCCACAATTCATCTCAAATCCATTTTATGTTTCTGGAAATTCATATGCTGGCATGGCTATTCCAATTATAACTCAGTTGATATCAAATGGTAAAATTTATCTATACGATCGATAAAATTATTGAGTAGATATTCCAAATACAGGTACTCAATACATATTGGGTTATGTGCATTTTTAGTAAAACAAATTCTTAGTGTAATTGCAGAATTTATGCAAAGTAATATACAAACAAAATAGATCAATATCATGATGGAGACACATAGAGCTTGTTTGACATTACTTTCAAAAACTACTTATTTTTAGAAGTACTTTAGTTAAAATGAATTTTAGAAAAGTATTTTCGAAAAAAAGTAATATGCGTTGGCTAATTCATTTGAAACGTGCTTTTGATAAGGATATAATGTTTGACTAATCAATGCACTTTTAATATTAAAATTATTTTATAGAAAAATAATTTTAAATATTTATTATACAATTTTAGTTAAATTTTTGTTTTTATTAATGAAAATGTACATATTCAAATTTTCAATCAATATTATACATAGAAAAAAAATTAACATTGATATAATATTAACATGATAATTAAATATAATTAAATCACTATATACAAAAAATGAGCACAAAATTAAATAAATATAAGGGATATATGTAAATATGAAAGGGATATTTTGATCTAGACAAAAATAATTTTCTACTTCTACTTCTCTTCCATTTAAAAACAGTTTTATTGATTGATCAAACACAAAAATAAGGTGTTTTTATCTCCAAAATAAGAAATTTTGGCCTCCCACTAACAATGGCAATGGTCAATTGAATATTCTTAATTTGTCAAAATATTATATTTTGTAAATAGAAAATTGTGTTGTATATATCAATCAAAAAATACTTTTATACATATATTAAATCTCATCACCCTTAAAGAAATTAATCTTTGATTTTGCAATGCAGGAAATATAGCAGGCAAAGAACCATTGGTTAATCTTCAGGTCAATATTTCTCTAATTTGTTATCCAATAATTAATTACCATCATCAAGTAATCTTTCTTTATATATATATATATATTATTTTTTCATGCATGGTTAATTTCAGGGATATTTAATTGGCAATGGTGTAACAATTCGTCCTCAAGATGAAAATTACCATGTAGTTTTTTGCCATGGCATGGGACTTATATCTGATGAACTTTATAAGGTTAAGTCACAATTAATTTGTTTTAATTACTTTCAACATTATTCTAAAATATATATAATTAACTTTAGAATTTGACATATCAAGTTAATTTGAATATTAATTTGTCTTAACAGTCATTAGAGAAGAATTGTAGAGGAGAATATACAAGCATAGATCCCAATAATACAGGATGTGCAAATGACTTTCGAAATTTCAAACAGGTTATAAGTATTGTTTTACAGTACTATCGATCAATGTAGTTTAACGTGTGATAATATATTATTAATTATTTTTATGTGATTAAATTAAAATATAATTATGCAGATGATAAGAAACATTAATGTGGAACACGTATTAAAGCCCTTTTGCACAAATGATGATGATCCTAAAGACATGTATCAAATGACTGTTGAAAGAAGATTACTTGATGATAAACTCATCTACTTGCAACGTGAAGATAAGTGTGATGTAAGTTTTTTTGTTTTTTTTTAACATCTCATATTTTCTTCGTCAAGAGACTTTAATATTTATAGCATGTAAGAATGGAAGTTGAGGTGGTTAGACTCTATACCCATATACTCTTAGTATAGGAGTCTATTCTATTGTTGTAGTTGATGAAGGTACACATCCCTAATTTTCTCTATATAAAACGATATATGAGAAATAGATGCCCAGCTAATAATGTTCAATAATAATAAAAAATATTTCTAAAACAAAAAAAAAAGGAGGACAAAATGATAATATCTTAGATGATCACTTAACTTTGTATAGTTCTTTTAGAAAGTCGCTCAACTTTGTTTTATACTATAATTAGTTGATTGACTTTAGATTAACAAAAATTGAATGACATTATAAAAAAAAATAAAAAACTACCCTCATCCATTTGAGAAATTATATCCTAAAAATTTCGAAAAAAGAATAAGACAAATAGAAATGAAGAAAATGATCGATAATGGCCTAGTCTATATATATAAATTATTATATTTATTGTTTGTGTATGTAACTTAAATGAAGAAATAAAATACTATTAACCGTAAAAACTTATTCTCAATTGCTTCAGTCTGATTGGCGCAAGCATATGAGGTATTGGGCTAATGACCCTGAAGTCCAAGAAGCTCTTCATGTTCGGAAGGTACGTGGATATATATATATAATTAATTAAGTAGCTTTTCCGTTTATTTTATTTATAATAACGACTTGATACACCTCTTAAGAATCAATAAATAAAAGGGCAACTTTCATAAAGTATAATAGTATAGGTGTTATTACTCAACGCATTCAATAATTATGTATTTTGTTTGAGTTGTCTCTGGATACACTGTATCTACTGGATTGTATCTCACATCTCTCATTTATCTCCTGCCTCTCTTGTCTCTTTATTTTTCTGTATTCATAATGTATCTGCATTTCACACTTTCAAGTATCTGTATATTCAATATTAAATATTAAATATTAAATATGCACTGATGTATCTACTGTATATGTGTATATCAAATTCATCTAGTGTATCTATTATAAAAAAAAATGCATTGATTTTTTCAGTGTATCTGTAATGATATTAGTGTATTGGTGCATAAGTACATCTTTTTTATATCAATTTTGTGATGTATACAGTATAACTGTGCACAAATACATACTTAGGAAAAAAATGCAGGCGAAGATATTTCATTCAGATATAAGTATCTAGTTATGTAAATTCATGTATTTGGTGTAATTATATTCTTAACAAAAATAAAAACGAATATAAGAATGTTTATCTGATTAGATAATTTTTTCTAACTGAAATGATACTTTTACTTGTGATTTTACTATTCACAAGGAATTATAGAAAGCTGGATAAAATGTAGGAGAGATATAACTAAGGGCTCTCATCACAACTACACACTCACAGTAGATAACGTTATTCCATATCATGCTAATCTAAGCGTTAAAGGCTATCGATCACTTATATACAGGTAATTTGTGTCTGTTTTAATTTTATATATTTGGCATGAAATTATAATTATTGTCTAATAGTGGTTATAATTTTAACTTGCATAATATCCAAATTTAGAAATATGTAAAATCAAACCCATCAATAAATCGAACTAAAAAAAATGTTATTACGTTTTCAATAATAATGTCAAAAGGTCAAAGGACTTATTCGTACCAAACACAAACTACGTGTTATATCATTAATAATAAAATGATCTTTTAATATTTAAAGATACTTATCATTTATTTTACGTTTTGAGATATAATTGACATACTAGTTTATAGTGAAACAATTTATCTCATGAACATATAATGCAAGTTATTTTCTTTTCATGGTTAATTTAACAGTGGAGATCATGATTATATAGTACCATTTCAAGACACACAAACATGGATAAAGTCTTTAAACTACTCTATTGATGATGATTGGCGTCAATGGAACGTAAACAATCAAGTAGCTGGGTAATTAATCTCCAAATTTTACATCCTTAATTACAATTATGAATTCTTAATTAAAACTAATTATTATGTGAGTTGATAATACTTAATCATTTTTCTAATATCGTATCATTGTAGTTATATGAGATCTTACTCCAACAAAATGACTTATGCAACAGTGAAGGTATGAAATTAATTTTAGAAATAAGTTACATGAAAATTGAGAAGTAATTAATGTATGTCAATTTAGCTAGATTGAGTTATATTTAAAGAGATTTATTTTTATTTTATATTTGTATTTCACTTTGCATTTTATTTATTTTTGTTTAGCAGGGATCAGGACACACAGCTTGTACCGACAAACCTGAAGAATGTTTTGCTATGTTCAAAAGATGGATAAGTCACAATCCTCTATAATGTTATCATTCTTTACTAAAGACACTCAATCTTTTATGTTCCACATTTTATTTTTCATCCCACTTTTTTGCTATTTTTCTTATTCGAATTTACAATCTTCGAATTTGAAGTAAGATGTGATTATCCTACTAGCAACTCTCTTTTGTCGAGGATTACAAACAGTTTGGTTTTAAGAAATGAGTGGATTCAATTATTAAATTTAATTATTACTTGTGACAAATCATAATAGGCCATGCAATTATTTTAAATTGCAAAAGGTTATCAGGTTTTGGCCGTTAATTTGAGAAGTAATCTTGAGCCAAGAATAGATGGGGATATTTTTGCCCTTTTTCCGTAGTTAAAATATATCAGACCTTTTTTTAAAGAAAAAGTGGCACAAAATTTTAAGAAGAGTATAACTCATAGGGTAAGGAATGAAAACATTTTATAAATGCAGGTTACATCACTCAATACTTAGTTTTTAAGTTTATAGAATCTGAATTTCAAAACAAAATAACAATTGGTTGGGATGAATTATTCATACATATTAAGTAAATTTCTTAACAAAAGTACATAAATACACTAGATTCTGCAAATCCCGTAACTTCAACATAAGATCCACCCCTTCTAATCATCTAGATCTTTTCAACTAGAAGTCCATGCAATTCTTTAATGAAGTTATCAATGTAGTTACTCATGAAGCCAGGACTCAAAAGAAGTTCCTTCCATTTCATATGATTCTCTTTTACAAGACAACCAATTTGGCTATCTTTATCCATAACACATTTCACAGCCTTGCACAAATTCTCCTTTGTAAACAAATCATTTTCATCCTTCTCCACTTCTACACCAACCTTAAGGTGTTGTCCCATAACCCTAGCAGTAAAAATGTGATCAATAGGCCTGGGCAAAAGTACCAATTGACAATCACACAGCACCAAAGACTCCCACATCGACCCATAACCACAGTGAGTCACGAAACAACCAACTGATTTGTTTCTTAAAATCTCCAATTGTGGCACCCAACAATCAAGAATCAGTCCCTTTTCTTGAACCCTTTGTTTGAATCCCTCTGGCAAGGCTTCTTCTACTGAATTTGTCCCTTCAGGTGGCTTAACAACTAAAAGAAATGGTAACTCAGTCAGTTCAAAGCCTAAAACAAGTTGTTGAAACTGTTTCTTTTCAAGAATCAATTGGCTCCCAAATGCACAGAACACTACTGATCCTGGCTCGAATTTCTCGAGCCAATTTGATAATTCATGTTGCTCCTTTTTGGGCTCGGGAATTACAGGTCCAGTGTAAAGGACTGGCTTTTCAAGTAGTGTTGCTACGTAGTCACAAAAGATTCCTTCAATCTCTCTACATGTTTTCACAGCTATTGCATCACATTGTGAAAATCCCTTCATTCGTTCTTGAAACGTCACCCCCTTGCCATATTCATGAAATAGAAATGATAACAACTTAGCTTCACTTTCACGCAACACCACAGTAGTAGAAGGGTAACCTGGAGGAAGATAGATACCACATCTTTAGAGAACAGAATGAAATTGCAAAGCACACTATATAATGCATAATAGTGTATTTGAAAATTTATAATCACAAACATTTATTTATAAAAGTAACACGGGATGACCTGGAGGTGGCTTTACTAGCTTAGCAGCAGTGGATGTCATAAAAGTATCCTTATCCGGTGATATAGACATTGCAGCAGGGGAAACAAGTAGGAAAAACAGAGTCTTGATACCCCCAATTTCTTTTGCTAAATCAGGAATCCAATAAGCAAAATCAAAGAAAACAAAATGGGGTTTTAGATTTTGAAGAAAAGATTTGATTTCATCATACAATTCATCAAAAGCTGTTGCTAATAGACTCTCCAAAGATCCAGGAACATCAGCTGTAGTCTCTGCTCCATATGGAAGGCCATCAACATGAGGTATTATCAGTTTATGAAATTTGATGAGATTTGGATAAAGATTGAGTTTTTGAAGTCTAATTTCAGCATTTTTGGGCAACAAGAATGAGATTTTGTGACCTCTTTTTGCAAGTTCATTTGACAGATTCATGTATGGGATTAAGTGACCAAAAGCAAGCCATGGGAACATCACTATTTCCAACTTTGACTCTATGAACTCTGCCATCTTTTTTTTTTCTCCTTTGCCTTTGATAAATTGCTAACTCTTATTCAATTTATCCTAGGAGCTTGAGATAAATTTATAACTTCAATCAATTAATGGACATCTAATCAACTTGCCTGTATTAAGGGACAAAGTTACTTCTACGTCTGAGTAGATATTGATGTTCGATTCTATGGTTCAAACTAATTCAGTTTCACTATTGAAAAATAATTCGATTGAGTGGGGAATGGATGTGAGGGGTGGGGTGCGGCCGTGCGGGGACAGAGGCAGACCTGCATGTCCCTGTGACTGTGAGGACAAGAAAGTGAGTGACTTGTGGGAACTAAACTTTATTATAAATTTTGTCCCTTTGTTGATTGCTTCCTATTATACTTAATAATATATAGACAACTGTTATTATTTATTAGTAAAATGACTATCAATAATCTATATATATAAAAAGGAATAACATAGAGAAGGTGATGTGGCACCTCTCTATGGCCTTCATTCGTATTTTTTTTTTTCTTCTTTTCTTGACATTTTTTCTTATTCCTTTCAATTTTTATTTTTTTGCAAAATCATCTTATACCTCTTCAATTATATAAATTCTATTCTTAAATTTGTACTAATAATATTCATAACTCCCAAACCTTTCATATTCATAATCTCTCAAGCCTTTCATATTCATAACCTCTAATTATTTAATGTAGAAGGTTATATTAACACTATAAAATCACACTAAAATTGTGTTATTTTGTAGTCATCTTCGGTTAGAGAATTAGTGGAAGACATGTTACAATATTTTTAAGCTTTGAGGTGCATTATCTTTTCCAAATATGATTTCATATATTACTTTTAATTAGCAAGTAAGGCTAATATGTCAAAGCATATTTTTGTTTCTTTTGGATAAATTATTTTGATTTGTTATCTTTATGATTCTCTTTATAACCATAAAAATGGAGATTCATTTTAGGACTAATAATTTGTTATTTTTTTTTTTGAGTCTTGTATATAGGATGAAATGAAATCATCCAAAGATGGAGATTAATGGATTTTGAGTTATATAGATTGATTATTCTTTTTTTTTAGGTGCTTAAGAAGTAATGTTTCTATTATATTATTTCCTTTTGAATTATTTATGTTTTGTCAAAAATGATTATATAGGAGGACTTATGATTAGATGCAATTTTATCCTTATTCTTTATCTTTTTTGTCTTTTGCTAGATAATTTTTTAACTTATTTGATCATATTTTGCAGATTATAGGAGATATCTCTATAATGAAAATGGTTAGAGATTCTTGCATAATTTGATTTTACAAGGTAAAATAATTTGATATGTCTAATATAATTACAACTCTTTCTTTGTTGAAGTCATACATTTAATATTATTTGTTTGTGTTCGTGAAGATATAAATCCAGGATTTTTTGAAAAAAATTATTTAATTTATTCTCTTTAGACCTCTATGTAATTCTTAGATAATTTAATTATATTATATTGATAACACTCTTCAAAAACTTTATTTGGATAAAGATTGAGTTTTTGAAGTCTAATTTCAGCATTTTTGGGCAACAAGAATGAGATTTTGTGACCTCTTTTTGCAAGTTCATTTGAGAGATTCATGTATGGGATTAAGTGACCAAAAGCAAGCCATGGGAACATCACTATTTCCAGTTTTGACTCTGTCATCTGTTTTTTCTCCTTGCCTTTTGATGAAATGCTACTTCTCTTTCAATTTATTCATTGGAAAAGGATATCATACTTAGCTGGAGGTTTGGTGGTTCAACTTGGAATTTAATAACCAAAATCATTGAGCAATTTAATAATCACAACGTTTAAACATGGAGATTAAGAAAATAGCTAACCAAACATTTAACTCCTATGTTTGATTCTTTCATTGAACCTGCACATATTTTTTTATATACTATATATAATCATGCCCGCGCTAAGCACGGTGCATTAGTCATTTATCTTATTGCAACTATTTGTATTTTCTTTTACCATTTCATTGACAATGATTAGCCATAATAGAATGGCTATACATTCCAATATGAAAACTTAGTCACAACTTAGAATATAAATGAAATATGAGGAAGTAAAAACAATATATTTACTTACCCTAGTAGGGATGGAAGACTTTCTGCTTAGGAAATGACTCACGATAGACATGAAAAGTTTGTACCTAGCATGTGAAAGAATTATTTAATGAATAACTAGTTATTACTATTGTTTATTAATGGATCTTTATAAAATTATTTGCACTTAAAAAAATTTAATCGCAAATATTGATTTATAAACTAAAAATAGAGATACAATGCATAATAGCTAGTTACAATTATTATTAGTGAATTTTGTCAACCCCATTACTTCAACAATCGATTTACTTCTGCTAATTATCTAAGTCTTTTCAACTAGAAGTCCATGCAAGTTGTGAATGAAGTTTTCAAGATATTTACTCGTGAAGGCCGCACTCAAAAGAAGTTCCTTCCATTTCCTATGATTTTCCTTCTCTAAATATGTGTCTAAAGTTAGATAATAAAGATAAATATATTAAAAAATATATACATGAAGGGAGTACATATAATTCTTTTTAAGCATAGAAGGGCAAATATGACCTCTTCCACACAAAATTCTAAGTTAGAACCAAAATTATTTATTGACTTAGTTGGAGGTTTGTTGGCTCAACTCGGAATTTAATAACCAAAATCATAGGTTTGGTGGCTCAACTCGGAATTTAATAACCAAAATCATTGAATTTATTTTTTTCAAAATTTTGATGTACTATAAAATTATATTTTATTTTAAATTTCTAAATAACATAAATTTCAAGCAAATGTTATATATATATTAATGGACAATTCAAATAAAAGTAAAATCATTAATGAAATACAATTACATATTTATAACATAAAAGTATTTTCTTTGAATTATCATTTAAATATTTTACATTCTACGGTGAAAGATAATGATTTTAAATTACATATTTAAAGTCATAAAAAAAATTTAAAAAAAATTAAAAAGATTGTTAATTCAAGATGGAAGTAGTATTTTTTTCAATAATATAATTTTAGATGTTTTTGATTTAATTACTCGTTTAACATGTGCACCTTTTATTTTCCTGATGATTATTTTTTTAATAGAATTATAAATTATAAAAAATTAACTTATATTTCAAATATTTTTTATGGAACGTCATTAATAAAAATAAAAATTAATATAATAAATATATGGCACTAGAAAATAAACAAATATTAGAGACTTAACTAATGATCTTATATGATTTATAATATATTAATAACAACAAATATATATAATACAAATAATATTAAAATTATTTAAAAATCATAGTTATTTAATTATTAATTAATTATTTCAGTGGCTCTTCTGTCATTGTCATTGTTTATTTGATCTTGATATTGCTCGAATTTTAAGAAAATTAAACTTTTGAAAAAACATTTATAGACTTAATAAAATATATACTCACTTTATTTATTTTATATTTGACATGACTTTTGTAATTAATTATTAATTAATTAAGTAGGTAGGTTGGAATTGATAAAGATGAGGACGTGCAACTACTAATCCTCTTTTGGTTATTGTTGCTCTTCTGTCATTGTTATTGTTTATTTGATCTTGATCTTGTTCTAATTTTTAAAATTATAAAAATTTATATATTTAAATAATATATATATATACACACACTCACCTCATTCATTTGTAAAAATCCATAATAATAAAAATTTATTTGTGAAATAGTAGACAAGTAAATATATTATTTATATTTTAAATTTGTAATTTTAATTATGTCAGTTGAAAAATTAAAATTAAAGAGTCATCAAAATTATAAAAAAAAATCTTTTTAATATTGAAAGGGTATAGGAGAAGAAAACGTGGGGATAAAATTATCATTAAAGGTCATTGGTTCCTTACCATCAATAATTTAGGGAGAATGGAGAAGTTGAAACTGCGAGTTTTGCTTCTTCTTCTTTTTCTTCTTCTTCAACAACAAGCTGCTTCGCATTCTACTGTTGAGTATCTTCCCGGTTGGCAGGGCCGCCTCCCGTTCCCTCTAGAGACCGGGTGAGCTCGTTTGCATTTACTTATTTATTTGAGAACGAGAGGATATTTGTCCTAAAATTATATTTTTTTGGTAATACTAAAGGTGAAGTTTGAATATAAATTTTATAGATTTTAAATTTTAGAATAACTATGTCAAATATATATTATCATGGTAAAGATGATTGGTAGAGATGACAGTGATAATGGTGATTGTAATAGTGGAAGAGGTTAATATTGTAGTGCTTGATCTGATTGTGGCAAATGATAGCGACGGTGTTGATTGTAATGATGGAGTTAGTTAATATTAGTGATGACTCAAAAATGTCTGATGCTAGTTGTGATTGTTGGGGGGGTGATTAAAAGGTGTCTAATAAGTGGTGAATGAAATGGTTGTGGTGATTGAAGAATATGTAATGGTTTGACAATTTGTTGTTAGCAGTTGGTGTCGGGGGCGGAGCTACGATTACTCCAGAGGTGTTTAATTGGACACTCTTCGCCAGAAAATTACATTAAATATATAAGCTAAATCTTACTTTATATTGATATATCAAGCATTTTGGACACCCTCAACAACAACACTGAGTCATAGCTTAGTGGCAAAAGTGTGTTGTACACAATACCCAAGTTAGAATCATCGATATATTTTGTTTAATGTGATCTGCTTTGAACAATTAATTAACTAAAAACCGAAATACTTCGTTGTATATAAAGTGGTAGCTTAGTGGCAATAGTGTGGAGAAGTTTGTTTGCCAGAAATTACATAAAAAATAATAGATTTTATAATAATTAATAATTTAAAATATTTTTTAGATATATAGTTAATAATAAATAATCTTTTATTTATTTGACACTCGAATAGGAAAAATATCAATAGAAAGTAATATTCTATTTAAATATGTTTTGTATTTGCCAAAGCATGTCATTTCATTTACTGCTCCTATTTTAATTATTTTTATATGACACTGTAATTAATTATTATTATTAATTAAAAATAGGTATGTTGGAATTGGTAAAGATGAGGAGGTGCAACTTTTCTACTATTTTTTGGAGTCAGAATCAGAGCCTACTACTGATCCTCTATTGGTTTGGCTATCTGGTGGACCAGGTTGCTCTTCTGTCTTTGCCATTGTTGATGAGATAGGTACTTCATATTATATTTTAAAATTTGGTCATTTGATTTTGATATTGCACAAATTTTAGAAACTATAAATTTTTAAAAATTTCTACAGTTAAAAATTTTAAAATGTATATTCCTTCGTTCTCTTTAACTTGTCATATTTAAATATAAAATATACAGAAACTTTATTAGTTTAAAAGTTAATTACTAAGACACACTCTAGTTTACAATATTATGAATCTAACTAGATTTTGGTATGCCCAGATACATGTATCTCAGGATACATGATGTCATAATTAGATGCAATTTTAATTTTAGATACATTGTGTCCAAGTGAATTTGCATGTTCCTGAGATATATAAAACAAATTGCTCGCTCTCCTCCCTCCCATCTCGCTCGTCATTCTTCTATGTATCTGAGATACACGGTTATCACGCGCGCCTCTCTCCCCATCACACCCATCTCTCTCCCTATTTTAGAATATCTGGTAGCAAAAATATATGTATCTAGATGTATCATTCTCAATATTTGATAGGAAACTCTTAATTAGTGGTAAGATACCTAATAAGATAGTTTTCACTATTCAGATTTGGCATAACTATTTGACCTCACTATATCTATTAATTGATATTTAATATTATTGAGTCTTGAAAAATGATTTGGGAAATAACTAAATAAAGCCAAGGGTAAAACATTAAAAATTAATAATTGACACGTTAAAAATGACAATTAAAAATAATTTTGAAATAATGAACAAGTAGAGGAAGAATTAATTGTGTTTAAATTACAAAAGAAATTTTTGTTAGAGAACATTTGTCGATATGTTTAACAAATGTTTTCCCAACATAACGTTATTCTTTTTCCTTTTCAACACAAACACTTTTTTAAAAAAATAATCCAAGCTAAGAATAATAAATTTTCTTGTTTAGGACCAATCCGTTTTGTGGAACAAGTCTACAATGGGAGTATGCCTTCGTTCGTACTAAACCCACATGCATGGACAAAGGTAAGTTACATGTATATTTATTTTTTATTTATACATACATATTACATTATCCAATATTGTTTTGACAAAAAAAAAATTATAGTAATAATATCCTATATAATTAAGGAAAAGTTACGTCATATATATCGTTTGATTATCGATTTTCAGATAGCAAATGTAATATTTTTGGATCAACCAGTAAGCACTGGATTCTCATATGCAACAAATTCGGCTGCATATAAGTATACTGATGTGCAAGCATGTGAATAAGTGGATGAGTTCTTAAGAAAGGTATGTACGTAAATTTTGAAATTTGTTATTATAAAACAAATTGGAATCATGTTAACTTAATCATCTAGTTTTTTTATTTCAGTGGCTCAGTGATCATCCACAATTCATCTCAAATCCATTTTATTTTTCTGGAAATTCATATGCTGGCATGGCTATTCCAATTATAACTCAGTTGATATCAAATGGTAAGATTCATCTATACCATCAATAAAAATATTGAGTACATTTGGACTCGATACATATTGGGTTATTTATATTTTTAGTAACACAAATTCTTAGTGTATTTGAAAAATGTATGCAAAGTAAAACACACATAATAGATAAATATCATGATGGAGACACTTAGAACTTGTTTGTAAGACATTCCTTCTAAAAATTACTTATTTTTAGAAACACTTTATTTAAAATGACTTTTCAGAAATATATATTTTTTTAAAAGTAATCTGCATTTTGCTAATTCATTTGAAATGTGCTTTTGATAAGGAGATTGTGTTTGACTAATCTTTTTTAAAAATGCTTTTAAAAGTCAAATTACGAAACATAAAACGACAAATATCAATACAATTTTAATATTAAAATTATTTTATAGAGAGAAATAATTTTAAATATTTATTATACAATTTTAGTTAAAATTTTATTTTTATTAATGAAAACGATATAGTCATATTTTCAATCAATATTATACATAGAGAAAAAAATTAACATTGATATAATATTAATATGATAATTTGAATATAATTAAAAATATCAAGCAAAATAAACTTAAAAACCATCCACAAATTAAATCACTACATACAAAAAATTAAGCACGAAATTAAATAAATATAAGGGATAT
>JAJOOR010000137.1:0-20827 GCA_036250505.1 Solanum acaule
TTAACATACGAAAAATTGTGAAATTTGTGTGATTCCAAAAAAGGGATTGTAAATGCGGAAATGGGCGTGAAAAATGGTGTGAGTATACGTGATGGTTCCCCTACTCGATATGGAGGTCCTCATAAAGCTTTTTGAGAAAAAAATTAGGAGCTCCGGGGAGCCAGATCCATGGGCTAATAATACACACGAAAAATTGTGAAATTTTTGTGTTTCCTAAAAAGGGCTTGTAAAAGCGGAAATAAGCGTGAAAAAAATGGTGTGAGTATACTTGATGGTTTCGTAACTCGATACAGAGGTCCTCATAAAGTTTTTTGATAAAATAACATCGGATGCTCTAGGGCGCTCGTCCATTGGCTAATATAAACGAAAAATTGAGGAATTTGCGCAATTCTTAAAAAAGGGCATGTAAATGCGGAAATGAGCGTGAAAAAAAATGGTGTGAGTATACGTGATGGTTCCCCAACTTGATAAGAAGGTCCTTCTAAAGTCTTTTGAAAAAAAATTGGGTGCTTCGGGCCCCAGATCCATGGGCTAATACACACACAAAATTGAGTAATTTGCGTGATTCCTAAAACATGTGCTTATTAATGCGAATATGGGCGTCAAAAAGATGTTGTGAGTATATTGATGGTTCCCCAACTCGATACGGAGTTCCTTATAATGGTTTTTGAAAATGCATTTTGGGTCCTCTGAGGCTCCAGATCCACGGGCTAATACACATGAAAAATTGAGGAATTTATGTCATTTCTATAAAAGGGCCTATAAATGTCGAAAAAGGCGAGAAAAAATGGTGTGAGTATACGTGATGGTTCCCCAACTCGATGCGAAGGTCCTCATAATGTTGTTTGAGAAAAAACTTTAGGGTGCTTCGGGAAGCCAGATCGATAGGTTAATACACATGAAAAATTGAGAAATTTGCGCGATATCTTAAAAAGGGTCTGTCAATGTGGAAATGAGCGTGAAAAAAATGGTGTGAGTTTACGTTATGGTTCCCCAATTCAATACAGAGGTCCTCATAAAGTTTTTAAAAAATTGGGTACTGCAGGGCGCCAGATCTATGGGTTAATACACAAGAAAAATAGAGAAATTCGTGTGAATCCTATTTAAGGGCCTATAAATGCGGGAATGGGCGTGAAAAAAATAGTGTGAGTATAAGTGATGGTTCCCCAACTCGATACAGAGTTCCTCAAAAAAATTTTGATAAAAAAAAAATTGATAACTCCGGGACGCCAGATCCATGGACTAATAGACACGAAAAATTAAAAAAATTGCGCGATTCCTAAAAAAGGGCATGTAAATGTGGAAATGGGCGTGAAAATAATGGTGTGAGTTTACGTGATGATTCCCCAACTCAATACGGAGGTCCTCATAAATTTTTTTTAGAAAAAAAAAATTGGGTACTCCAGGGCACCAGATCTATGAGCTAATACACACGAAAAATTGAGGAATTCGCACAATTCCTAAAGAAAGCCTTATAAACGCGGGAATGGGCGTGATAAAAATGGTGTGAGTATATTTGATGGTTCCCCAACTAGATACGGAGTTTCTCATAAAGTTTTTTGAAAAAAAAAATTGGATACTCCGGGGCGCCGGATCAGTAGGCTAATAGACACGAAAATATGAGGAATTTGCCCAATTCCTAAAAAAGGTCATGTAAATGCGTTAATAGGCATGAAAAAAATGGTGTGAGTATAAATGATGGTTCCCCAACTCGATATGAAGGTCCTCATAAAATTTTTTGAGAAAAAAAAGTTGGGTGCTCTGGGCGCCAGATACATGGTCTAATAAACACATGAAAAAATTGAGGAATTTGTGTGATTCCTAATAAAGGGCCAGTAAATGCAAAAATGGGGGTGAAAAAGATGGTGTAAGTATACGTGATGGTTCCCCAACTCGATACGAAGGTCCTTAAAAGGCTTTTTGAGAAAAAAAAATTGGGTGCTCAGGGCGTCAGATCCAATGACTAATACACACAAAAAATTGAGGAATTTGCGCGATTTCTAAAACAAGCAATGTAAATGCGGAAATGGATGGAAAAAAAAAAGTGTCAGTATACGTGATGGTTCCCCAACTCAATATAGAGGTCCTCGTAAAGTTTTTTCAGAAAAAAAAATTAGTGCTCCGGAGAGCCAGATTCATTGGCTAATACACACCATAAATTGGAGAATTTGCGCGATTTCTAAAAAAGGGCTTGTAAATGCAGAAATGGCGTGAAAAAAATGGTGTTAGTATACGTGATAATTCCCCAACTCGATACGGAGGTCCTCTTAAATTTTTTTGAGAAAATTTTTTTGGATGCTCTAGATGTCAGATCCATGGACATTTACACACGAAAAAATAAGGAATTTGCATGATTCCTAAAAAAGGGACTGTAAATGCGGAAATGGGCGTGAAAAAAATTAGTTTGAGTATATGTGGTTCCCCAACTCGATACGGCGGTCCTCATAAAGTTTTTTGAGGAAAAAAAATTGGGTGTTCCGGGAAGCCAGATTCATGGGCTAATACACACATAAAATTGAGGAATTTGCGTGATTCCTAAAAAAGGGAATGTAAATGTGGAAATGGGCGTGAAAAAGTGGTGTGAGTTTACGTGATGGTTCTCTAATTTAATACAGAGGTCCTCATAAAGTTTTTTGAGAATTTTTTTTTGGATACTCCAGGAAACCAGATTCATGGGCTATTACACATGAAAAATTGATAAATTCGCGCGATTCCTAAATAAGGGCATGTAAATGCGGGAATAAGCGTGAAAAAAAATAATGTGAGTATACGTGATGGCTCCTCAACTCGATACAAAGGTCCGCATAAAAAATTTTAAGAAGAAAATTTTGGGTGTTTCGGGGCGCCAGATCCATTGGAGCATATACACGAAAAATTGAGAAACTTGTGCAATTCCTAAAAAGGAGGTTGTAAATGTGGAAATAGGCGTAAAAAAATGGTGTGAATATACGTGATGGTTCCTTAACTCGATACGGAGTTCCTCATAATGTTTTTTGAGAAAAAAAAAATTGGTGCTCCAAGGCGCCAGATCCATGTGCTAATACACATAAAAATTGAGAAATTTGCGTGATTCCTTAAAAAGAGTCTGTAAATGCGAAAAATGGCGTGAAAAAATTGGTGCAAGTATACGTGATTGTTTCCCAACTCGATACAGAGGTCCTCATAAAGGATTTTGAAAAAAAACTTTAGGGTGCTCCGCGGTGCTAGATCCATGAATACGCACGAAAAATAATGGAATTTGCGCGATCCTAAAAATGGAAGTGTAAATGCGGAAATGGGTGTGAAAAAAATGGTTTGAATATACGTGATGGTTTCCCAACTCAACATAGAGTTCCTCATACTTTTTTTTAAGAAAAATATTTTGGGTACTCTGGGGCGCCATATCCATGGGCTAATACACACGCAAAATTAAAGAATTTGTGCGATTCCTAAAAATGGATCTAAAATGCGGAAATAGGCGTGAAAAAAATGGTGTTAGTATACGTGATAGTTTCCCAACTCGATACAGGGTCCTCATAAATTTTTCTGAGAAAAAATTTTGGGTACTCTAGAGAGCTAAATCCATGGGGATTTACACATGAAAAGTTGAGGAATTTGCGTGATTCCTAAAAAAAGGACTATAAATGCGGAAATGGGCGTGAAAAAAATTATGTAAGTATACGTGATGGTTACCCAAGTCGATACGGAGATCCTCATAAAGTTTTTTGAAAAAAAAAATTGGGTGCTTCAGGAAGCCATTTTTATGGGCTATAATACACATAAAAATTTGAGGAATTTGCGCAATTCCTAAAAATTGGCCTATAAATGTGAAAATGGGCGTGAACAAATGGTGTAAGTTTACGTGATGGATCCCCAACTTAATACGGAGGTCCTCATAAATTTTTTTGATAAAAAAAATTGGGTACTCCGGGGTTCCAGATCCATGGGCTAATACACACAAAAAATGGAGGAATTCGCGTGATTCCTATAAGGGGCTGTAAATACGGGAATGGACGTGAAAAAATGGTGTGAGTTTATATGTGATGGTTCCCCAACTCGATACTGAGGTCCTCATAGTGTTTTTTGAGAAAAAAAATTAAGTACTTCGGGGCGCCAGATCCATGGACTATTAGACACGAAAAATTGAGGAATTTGCGCAATTCCTAAAAAAAATTGGGTATGTAAATGTTGAAATGGGCGTGAAAAAAATGGTGTGAGTATAAGTAATGGTTTCCCAACTCGATACGGAGGTCCTCATAAAGTTTGTTCAGAAAAAAAATTTGGATGCTCCGAGGCGTTAGATCCATTGGTCAATACACACGAAAGAATTGAGGAATTTGTGTGATTCCTAAAGAAGGGCTTGTAAATGCGGAAATGGGTTTGAAAAAAATTGGTGTAAGTATACGTGATGGTTCGCTAACTCAATACGGAGGTCCTCATAAAGTATTTTGAGAAAAGAATTAGGTGCTCTGGGGTGCCAGATCCATGGGCTAACACACTCAAAAAATTGAGGAATTAGCGTGATTTTTAAAAAAAGGCATGTAAATGCGGAAATGGGTGTGAAAAAATTTGTGTGAGTATACATGATGGTTCTCCAACTAGATACGAAGATTCTCATAAAGGTTTTTGAGAAGAAAATTGGGTGTTTTGGGGCGCTAGATCCATGGGCTAATACATACAAAAAATTGAGGAATTTGCGTGATTCCTAAAAAAAGGTTTGTAATGCAGAAATGAGAGTGAAAAAAAAATGTGTGAGTATAAGTGATGATTCCCCAACTCGATACGGAGGTCCTCATAAAGTATTTTTAAGAAATAAATTGTGGGTGCTCCAAGGCGTCTGATCCATGTGCTACACACGAAAAATTAAGGAATTTGTGCAATTCCTAAAAAGGGTCTGTAAATGCGGAAATGGGTGTGAAAAAAATGGTGTGAGTCTACGTGATGGTTCCCCAATTCAATATAGAGGTCCTCATAAAGTTTTTTGAGAAAAAATGTGGGTGCTCTGGGATGCCATTTCCATTGGCCAACACATAAAAATTTGAGGAATTTGCGCGATTCCTAAAAAAGGGCCTGTAAATGTGGCAATGGGCGTGAAAAAATGGTGTGAGTTTATGTGATGGTTGGCCACCTTAATACGGAGGTCCTCATAAATTTTTTTGATAAAAAAATTTGGGGTACTCCGGGGCGCCAGATCCATGGGAGACTAATACACACGACAAAATTGAGGAATTCGCGTGATTCCTAAATAAGGGCCTGTAAATGTGGGAATGGACGTGAAAAAATTGTGTGAGTATATGTGATGGTTCCCCAACTTGATATGGAGGTCCTCATAAAGTTTTTTGAGAAAAAAAATTGAGTACTCTGGTGTGTCAGATCCATGGGCTAATAGACACGAAAAATTGAGGAATTTACGCGATTCCTAAAAAAGGGCATGTAAATGTGGAAATGGGCGTGAAAAAAATGGTGTGAGTATAAATGATGGTTTCCCAACTCGATACGGATGTTCTCATAAAGTTTGTTTAGAAAAAAAATTGGGTGCTCCGAGAAATTAGATTTATTGGCTAATACACACGAAAAAATTGAGTAATTTGTGTGATTCCTAAATAAGAGCCTGTAAATGCAGAAATGTGCTTGAAAAAAATGGTGTGAGTATACGTGATGGTTCGCCAATTCAATACGGAGGTCCTCATAAATTATTTTGAGAAAAAAATTAGGTGTTCCGAGGAGCCAGATCCATGGGCTAATACACACGAAAAATTGAGGAATTTGCGTGATTTCTAAAAAAGGGATTGTAAATGCGGAAATGGGTGTGAAAAAATTGGTGTGTGAGTATACATGATGGTTCCCCAACTCGATACGGAGGTCCTCATAAAGTTTTTTAAGAAAAAAAATTTGGGTGCTCTGGGGCGTTAGATCCATGGGCTAATACACACGAAATATTGAGGAATTTGCGTGATTCCTATAAAGGGCCTGTAAATGCGGAAATAGGCGTGAAAAAAATGGTGTGAGTATACGTGATGGTTCCTCAATTCAATATAGAGGTCCTGATAAAGTTTTTTTAGAAAAAGAAAATTGGGTGCTCCGGAGCGCCAAATTCATGGGCTAATACACACGAAAAATTGAGGAATTTGCGAGATTCCTAAAAAAGGGCCTGTAAATGTGGAAATGGACGTGAAAAAATTGTGTGAGTATACGTGATAGTTCCCTAACTCGATACAGAGGTCCTCATAAATTTTTTTGAGAAAAAATTTTGGTTTCTTAGGGGCACCTGATCCATAGGCATGTACTACACATGAAAAATTGAGGAATTTACGCTATTCCTAAAAAAGGGTCTGTAAATGCGGAAATGGGAGTGAAAAAAATGGTGTGAGTATATGTAATGGTTCCCCAACTCAATACGGAGGTCCTCATAAAGTTTGTTGAGAAAAAAAATTTAGATTCTCTTGGGCGTCAGATCCATGGGCTAATACACACGAAAAATTAAGGAATTTGCGTGATTCCTAAAGAAGGGCCTGTAAATGCGGAAATGGGCGTGAAAAAAATAGTGTCAGTATACGTGATGGTTCCCCAAATCAATATGGAGGTACTCATAAAGTATTTTGAGGAAAAAATTTTGGGTGGTCCGGGGCGCCAGATTCATGTAACACAATATAAAGTAATAGTAAATGCAGTAAGTAAAAGACTCACAGAGTTTTATACTGGTTTGGAACACTGGTGTGGTGCCTACTTCCAGTCCCCTTGGGTTTCAAAGGTTTCCTTAAGAGCTTGTTGAGAACTTAGGTAGTAGAAAGTATTTCGACTAAAAACCCTATCTGATGTGCAAATCAGAACTTTTACTTTGACACAACATCTACTTGTATAACCTACACTCAGATCTTTCTTTCTCTTTACTTTTTCAATTGTATGCTCACGAGAATACAAAGCTTTTATGAAAGACAATAGAAGAACAACAATACAAGCTTCACAACTGCGACTATGAGTAAGTTTATATAGTGTTGGGGACTGCTCTTTTATGGAATAACCCAAGGGTATTACAGATCAAGGATCTTGATTGAATCATTGATTTCGATTGATTGATTCATGTCCATATCAGATATGTGCATGAGCAAACTGATTCCTTTTTTTTCTTGGAGATCTTCTCATGATCTTGATAATCTTCCTTCTCTTGAAGATCTTCTTGTAATCTTGACACTTGGCTGATTTTATTGATTGTCTATCTTCCAGATTTACTTCATCCTAGTCAGACGCTAGGATTATGGTTTCCTTGATTCTGAATTCCTTGAATGATGGCTTTCCTTTCCTGCGTTGCTTCAGTGAGTGCAGCTTGCTCCTTCCTTCTTTGTAATGCTTCTTTGGCGTTCTTCCTTTTTGATTCTCGTGCCTACGATATATTATATATAGGTTAGGTATTTCATTATCAAAATAAATTGCTCTTATGATGCTATCAATATTCAGGCGGCTGCCTCGAAGCCTCGGTTGTGAGAACCAAGACATCTGAATTCAAGGGAGAGTTACTTCTTTTGGGCTTCCATGTATTCTTCCTACTATAGTTGTCTATCTTTTTGGATATAGACATTTAGATTCTAGACTTGTGATTTATTAGTTGGGGTTGCATACCCTTTATTTCAGATACCTAGAGTTTTAGTACTATGACTTTCAGATTCTAGGGAACTAATTCTGCAATGATTTTGTTAAGTGGTTGAGTTTATGGGAACTCTGTCTGTTATCTATTAAGATTGTTAATTAGTTGTTTTCCTTTCATGATTGATTTCTATAACTAGTCTTAATGGGTCAAGTTGGGTTAATAAATGGTTGGGAAGGGTTAGTATGGATGTCACTCATAATAGTCTGGGTCGTGACAATAAGGCTTTTCGGAAGTGAATTCGGATAAGTAGAATTCCTGATATTGAAATTGGTGTGAGGGAGGTTAGTTTAGAACGTCAAGATTTGAAGGTATATTGTGAAATGGAGACTTTGGGAGGTTTTACAAGTCTCAGTTATGTGCTAGCCTCTAAGGCGGAGGGAAGACTGCTACGATGGCCAAATTAATTCACGCTATAGGCAATATTCTGCTACAACACCATCGTTAAAGCAGGTTTGTGCCTTTATGACGAGGTAAGTTGTTGAAAATGCAGAAAACTGTCCATAATCAATCAAGAGTGGTTTGGGGAAGTGCAGGGGCGACCTAGGGTGATTTTCACCTATTCTCCATCAATATTTAGCCAAAAATTGATGCGAAGAACACATGTTTAGAACAAATGTGGTGTTTGGGGTTTGATGGAGGGAAGCGTCTGTATGGAAGGAACAGTTTCTTTCCAAAATTTCGTTGGTAGTTTTTCTATGAATATAAAATAATTTCACATGAAATAAAATTAGAAGTGAAAATGAAAAATAACTTTTGTCCAAAAAATTTATCAATCATATCATTTGCCAAAGAAAGTCGAGTGAGCGAGGACAACAACAATGGCGGCACGAGAGGAGACTCTCTTCTCAACTCCTTAAGAATTAGAACAAGTGTTTCTAAACATATACTAGATGCATGTTGCCGTGCGCGCATACCATATTTCCTCGTCTACATATCTATAATTTTAGATAAATATTATTGCTTGAATCTTAAAAAGACATGTCCTTATTCAACAACTAAAATACAACTGATGCCTGATGCCAGACAACTGCAGTTTCATGACTTGCGTCACTAAACGGCCTGTCTCACTGTACAGACGCAGAACACCTCTTATAAAATGAAGTGTCATTGGCCTCTAAAGAACAATTCACATAACTCTATTCCCTAGCATTCCAGCTTAACGTCCCGACATCACGCACCTCCCTCTTGCAAATGCTTACAACCAGAACAGGTCAATCCCCCTCCCCCGCCTCCAGCATCCCAGCTTGTTGATCCTAGACTTCAGGACCATCTGAATATCTCCACCAGACAACAAATTTTAGCTTGCATCTTCTAACATAGTTGGGATTTGACTGCTAAAATTGAAGCATTGCAAAAAGTTTCAGTTGCAATGACTCAAAAGGCATATCGCTGTCAACTAAGTTTATCTCTCTTTTCTGCAAAGGAGGACGAAACTGATCAAGCAGTAACAATGCTACAGCGAAGGTAGCAAGTTCTCAAGGCAATAAAGGAATCTTCTGTTCCATTTCCCTTTGTCCGCTAACCTGGAATCTCTGTTGACTTCTAATTTAGAGAAAAAGCATAAATGACCCCCCGGAAAGGGCAGGCAATGCTACGACACAGCCTCAGGCTCTCTAGCAAGTCTATCCTCCTCGATACGTTGCAAAAGCTCCTCATATACCTTCAAGGAGTTAGCAGTAAACCTTTCCATGGCCTCAAATATACGTTGTAGACCAACCTGAAAGCTACTATTTTTGCTAGTCTCACTCTGGTAAACAATATGCCTATTCAATGCAAGACTATTTTCCTCCCCAGCAACCAGAACGATTCTTTTGTCTAGTGCATGAATTCCCTTTTGTATCTTCTGATCTTCCCTATCCAGGTTCTTCACTTGTCGCTCCATGTCCTTGTTCACCATCATCTTTTGGCGTAATTCCAGTTTATCTCGCTCCCAGAGCTGAAGCACATTTGTAGCAAAATCTCGCATACAATCAACCACCTCTTTTTCCGAGACCCTTTCAAATGCTTGTGACCAATGATTACAAATGACAAAAATAGGGGGAGCACCAATCCTGCCAGGAGAAAAGGGAACTATTCCATCATCTGTTTCTTCCGGTACATATAGAAGACACTTCATAAGCCAATTGTTCAATGCTCTCACATAGCCCTTCTGCGCAATCACCCAACAAGAGAAACTCAAAGTCCAGTTCAAAAGCTCATGCTCAAGTTGCAGAGTAGCTTCAAGATGAGCATCACTAAAGTGTTCGTGAGATGCAATGGCATCTAACCGTTTTGCTTCTCCAATGGCTACGCATTGGAAGCGATGGCACTCAAGCATGGATCTCCACATTCTACATAACCTACATACAAGAACCATACAAAAGACACTTAAGAGTTCGAAATAATAGATAAATGTATCACCATTCACCAGGGAAGAAACAAAAAGTCAGCAACAAAACTTGGAACTGATTAGACTAATACTAGAACAAGAAAATATATCAACTGCTGCAGCATTTATGCATTTGTCTGTCCTGGAAATGGAATCAATTTATTACTGACAGCATAACTGGCCATCATGAATCACGTGTGGATGTGCACACATGCTCTTACTTTCAAATTGAGACCAGCAAATCACTGGCTTGTAAAAATCACATTATGATCTTTCATGACATGTTCACTGACAGAAGATGGAAATCAAAAATTTCCATAAAGCCTAAAACTGCAGTTCAATTTAATGGTAGTCTTACATCCTAATAAACAATAAAATTTACTTGGAAAATTCGAACTTATTCTCAAGTATAACTGAAACCTAAAAATAGCAAAACCGGGAAGAAAATTCTTCACAATCTCAGCAAGAATTTATATGCGAAAAGCTATTTGTTGTCCATCCAATAAGGTCCAAAAAGAAATGCACATACCCCTGAATAAGTTCATTCAGTTGTGGCCACAACTCTTCATCCCTCAATTTGTTTATCTTCTCAGAAACCTTATCAACTACCTGAATTGCAATTCTAATCTTTGAGGAGAGACTTATAACCAATTTTCTGGTCATGTCGATCTTATCAGAATCAGCACCCTTTTCAATTAACTGCTTCAGCTTCCGACTTTTCCTTTCATGAAGCACCCTTATCTTCTCCTCCACCTGCAAATCACAACCGCAACCACATAATAACCCAGCAAGGGGAACAAATAGAGTATCATGAAAATGTATGGTTCATAAAACTGCAATTACATAACAAGCAAAGGAAATACATCATTCTCATGAAAATTGCACAGCTGATGCTAATTGCTAGTCAAACAGAGTACAAGTCACAGGAATAATTGCAGCTAATGACGACATTGGGAGAAGATAGGAGGACAAAAGATCAACATTCTAATCAGATTAAACACCTAGATATGATCTATCGCTTTTACCAAGAATAAAAAAGAACACCTAGAAACAAGTAGTATAAAAAGACTCAGAAAGTTACAGATCAGATTGTCAAAGATGGAGCTCAATGACAAACTGGGTGATAGGCAGCGCCTATTAAATTAAAGGGAAAATGTAAGTAACACCTTTCTTAGGACAAATGCAAGTAACACCTTTCTTAGGACAAATGCAAGTAACACTTGCCATAAAAGAAAATTGCTGAAGACGTTCGCAATATTTCCAGTAAGCGGTGTCAATATTTATAGAAGCAAAGTTAAAAATTCAACTATCGTGCTTAGGAGAGGTTCGAACCCCCAACCTCGAACACCAAAAAGGGTGAACCAACACGCCATTAGATTATTTTTGTCGAGTAGTGTCATTTTATTATAGATATATCTTTATACATAGTATTAATATATATATATATATATATATATATATATATATATATATGGTAAAATTTTCCAACGAAACGATGTCGCTTGACACCCCTTCGCTCAACGTGGGTCCGCCCCTAGTTGATCAACCACAATAGTAATTCACAAGACATACATCCATTAAACTGATATGAATGCATTTAAGTGAAGCAACGTATCTACTCGGCATAAGTGAAGCAACATTACAAGATCAAAAGTACACATGTGCAGCATTAGAATTTCTCCATTAGCGCACAGAGATATGGATCGTCTATAAAAGCTCTAGAACTACCAAGCACCAAACCACTCCATTTTCATTACAACTTACTGGACATGTGAAAAAAGCAGATTTAAGAAACACAACCAGTCTACAAAGAAACAATCTAAGTTCCTCATGTCATTTAACGTACATAGCGCGCAGACAAACAAGACTAGTGACTGCCATCCTCCAAAATTGAAAGACTCATTCAAAAAAGGGTGAATCAGTAGATCCAACAATACCTTGACCTCCTCAAACAGTTTCTTCTCCCAGAGGTACAGCTTCTGCAATGTGGAAGAAATGTTTCTAGGCCTTGAACTAATATCTCCTTCTACATCTAAAATGGCATGATCAGCAATCTCAATCGCATCATTCTTTAAAGTAGAAGGTAGCGAGAGTACAGACGAGGAAGGGGTAATGGCGTGCAACATCTTGGAAGAAACTATCCCTGTGAATGACCATGAAATGGACAGTTAAAAGATCAACAAATCAATTGTAATACTTGCACTAATCAACAAAAACTCAATGGAAGCTCATTGTCAAAGCCCACAAACATAAAGACAAAATCTTTCAAAGGAAAATGACATCAAAATTCAAACTTGGCCACAACCACATACCTTGATATGTCGCGTGCTTACGGTTGTGGGGAAGTTTTCCAACTTCAAGCATCTTAGCAAGCTCATTCCCTGATTCAGAAGCTCTTTCAAATTGAACCTGAATCTCCTTCACAACATCAGAATCGCTATTGAAACTACGACCCTTCGAACCAGCTACATTTCCCCGATTCTCATCATCAACCACTTTCTTATCCACGACGTGTACCTCGAACTCAATCGGGTCATCCTCCATGGATGAACTTGTGCTTGACTGGTGGTGTATGGACTCTGAATCAGCTGCCTTCTCATTCTCCTCAACTGCCTTAGAATAACTTCCACTTGCAGTTGCAGCCTCCTCCACAAACCTTTGGTCCTCATGAACTTCCTTAACAACCTCATGTTCAAAATCCACATCTTCCAAATCAGGTATACCCTCCTCTTCTCTCACCTCTCTCGAGTCTCTGCTTGGTGGGTACACTGGATAACTCTCAAGCGTCTTAAAAAGATTCAAAAATTCCCAAGGCGAACTCCTCGGAGGAGACGGCGGAGGCGGAGGTGGTTTTGAACTCAAAGGAGCCAATGACATCCCCGCCACCGCCGCCGCCGGCGTGGATGAGGGATAAAAACCCCCTCCGTAATTGGCATAATCCGGATAGTTAGTAGCATAAGGATAAGGGTAGTAAGAAGAAGAAGAGGGTTCACTCATCTGAACAGTCTCCGTACTCACCGGCCGTTGTTCATAGGTTACAGACGGCGTCGTTTGGTTCCTCATGAAATTCATATGCATAAACCCACCCCCATTTCCCCCAACTGGATAAGAACCACCAAAACCAAGCATTTCATGATCCCCATAACTAAACTGACCGTACTGATGAAACGGTACGGAAGTACCATCTAAGTGATGATGATGTAAAGAATCAGTCCCAGACCCTTCATCAGAATCAGAATCAGAATGAAAATGAAGATGTGAACCAGAACTAGAATGAGAATCAACAGGAGCAGGAGCAGGAGCAGGAGCGGGAGCAGAAGAGGGAGGAATCAGTTTCTTGGGAGGTTCAGGGGGTGGTGGGTCACCTTTAATAAAAACAGGGGAATGAGAAGTTTCAACATTTTCTTTAAAAAAATGATGAACAGAGAGTCCAACAGTTTTAAGTGAGTGAAGATAAGCAAGATGTGCTTCAGCAAGAGCATAACGGTAGTGAATAGCTTCATCCAAGAATGAGCAACGTTCACGGCAGAGAGCAACCGCCGGCAAATCATCAATCTTGGAGCTGGTGCATCCCATTATTAATTACTAAACAATTAAAGAAAGAGAGATGGAGAATGATTGTTGGTTAATAAACAAATGAAAAAAAAATGAAGTGGGGTTGTGAGCAGTTGAAGAATAGGTTTGAGGGGAATGAAAAGGGAACAAATAGGGAAGAAGAAGAAGAAGAAACAGGGGCAATTAAAGATGGAATCTTTGACAGCTCGGAGATTTGTCGTGTGTTTGTAAAATAGGAGAGTGAAAAAGGGGAGGCGCACCGGCAAAACAGAGTGGTATATTGCAAAGCACACTGGATAGTACGGAGAAAGGAAAGTGAAAAGTTATTACAAGGGAGGGATAAACAATAGAAATGGCACCCAAAATTGCTATTGCTATTGCTATTGCTAGTTGTAAATACTACTCCCTCAATTTCATTTTATCTGAGTTTTTTTTTTTTGTTTGGTGTTCAGAATCTACATTGAAGTTTCGATTAAATTTAGATTGTGCATGATAGGGTACATTCAGAGGTAACGCTCTGAATTGGATTTTTCCATACTAGAGATTGAAATTTTTAGATCGCGTGAGATAGTATTCATTTAGGGGTCACGCTTTAGACGGAATTTTTCCATACTAAAGATTGAAATTTTTAGATCGCACACGATAGGATTCATTCAAGTAACGCTCTGGATGGGATTTTTCCATATTGAAGATTGAAAATTTTAAATCGCGCACGATAGGGTTCATTCAGGGGTAACGCTCTGGACGGGAATTTTTCATACTTACGATTGAAATTTTTAGATCGCGCACGATAGGGTTCATTCAAGAGTAACGCTTTCTGGGATTTTTTCATACTAAAGATTGAAATTTTTAGATCGCGCGCGATAGGGTTCATTCAGGGGTACCACTCTGGACGAGATATTTCCATACTGAAGATTGAAATTTTAGATCGCGCGCAATAGGATTTTTCATACTGAAGATTGAAATTTGAGATCTCTGATTGAGGATGAAGCAATCTTATAAATGGAAATATATTTTTTTACTTATTTATTTTAATTAAATTAATAATAAATGGTTTTTTTTTATTTTACAATATTACTTCACCTATGGTCACTTAGAAGTGTTTAGAGCCCATTTGGATTGACTTTAAAAACGTAGTTTTTAAGTATATAATAAAAAGTCAAACTGAAATAACTTTTAAATTATAAAATAAAAGGTAGGGGGGGTCTACTTTTGCTTTTTACCTTATTTTAAGTCATTTTAAACTTATTTTAAGTTATTTTTAACCTTGTCAAACACTTTCTAACTTATTTTAAGTCAATTTTTTACTTATTTTAAGTTATTTTTATTTTTGTCAAACATTTCCAGAAGTCAAAAACTAATTTAAAAATACGTTGGACCAACTTTTAAGCCAATCCAAATACCCTATTAGTCATTTAAGGTGATATTTGTTGATTCACACTAACTTTCACGTGTCCTATTTTATTCGGATTATAATAGGAAAATAATGTTTTTGTAAAAAATAATGCTATATGTTTATTAGAAAAGGAATATTTTTGGATTAAAATATTAACGACAAGAGCATTTTCGGATTAGAATATTAACTATAGGGATATTTTAAACTGAACTATTAACGAAAGGCATTTTTATCAAACATCATATAATTTTAGGATATTTTTTACCTTTTTGGTAAAAGAAATTTATAGCCAGAGAAATTTTTGAGGATTATTTTAAACACAATTTCTTTTTCAAAAATTTTTTATTCAATCAAATACATTCACGCAACAGGAAGTACATATTATATGTTTTCTTTTTTAAAAGAAAAGAAAAAGTAATGGTATGTTTGGTGCGAGAATAAATCTCTACCTCTTAATGGGACGCTATTTAGTGAGAATTTAAATTAGTCGGACTCTGATATAAATATCGAATATCAGATTAAAAAAAAGGAAAGATAGAGAGTACTAAAAAGGAGTGTTTTAGTGATAATAGGGTTAATTGCCTTTTGTGGAATAGTTGAAAGAAGCCAAAAGAGAAGGGGTCTACCTTTTTACTTTACCAGATAGGACTTCTCTATCTAGTTTTGCTCACAACTCACTTCTTTTTCTTTTTTTTCCCCTTTTTTGTGTCTCAACTTCAAATAAATATTTGTAATAAAATACTATACTATAGTTAATAAAGAAGAGCATTTGACAATTAGTTTGAACTTTGAGCTTTTGCTTTAAGGGCTGTGGTGTGCAGAACAGAACGTGGACTCAACTGGACTAACTTTTCAAAACACGTATCTATGCTGCTGACTAAAAAAATGAGATGGATATTCCAACATTTTATCTCTCTTTTTCTTTTTGCATCGTTAGCTACACCCGCAAGAACCATATTTAGTGCGGTTAGAAATGACAATGGGGCGGAGCGGGGGATTGAGCTTGACTCGTAAAAAGTTTAATTTGTCCCACTCCGCCTCGCATAATAATTTTTTTTCATTTTCGATCCATCCTCACATTTTTTTAATATTTTTCTTTTCTAGTTAAGTTTGATGCTATAAATAAAATTTTATTTTTTCTTTAAGTTATATTTATTTAATAGATAATGACTTAAAAATATATATTTTAGAGGTCAATTGGGAAGCATGTTAGAAATTGTATTAGTTTTGATTGAACCATTTTCATTTATTATCTAGAATATTTTAGTAACTTTAAAGAAACTATCTTAATAGATAATGCTCTATCACTCTTATAACATATGAAAAATTAAAATTAAGTTTGAATCCGCATAAAACCACATAGACTTGCAACCCACCCCGCCCCGCATTAGTTATTAAAAAAATCACTTCAACTTGTCATGCATCCCTCCCCGCCCCGCACAACCTTTGAGTCTCCCCGCCCCCGCCCCCGCCCCCGCCCTATGTTCTCATCAGGGGCGGAATGTTCATCTGAATACGTTTACTAGTGAAAATTCTAACATTGTCATTAGTTCTCATTATCCTCCTTCCCCTTTTCTTTTTTTCTCATGTAACAAAAATGTTATTATCATTTTTATTTTAGGGATAAGGATCTGAAAAATACCTCAACTTTGATTGGATTTGTTGTTGCGATACTAAACTTTCATGAGGATCTATTACCTCCCTAGACTATTTAATACCGTATTTTTTACCCCCGAACTATTTAATAGTGTGTTTTAAAGGTATATATATGTGCCCACGTAGACACATTACTATTTATAATTTTGCATTATTTTTTATGTCCACGTGGGCAAGTATATATGTTTAAAATACGGTATTAAATAGTCTAGGGAGGTAATAGGTCCTCATGAAAGTTTAGTATCACAACAACAAATTCGATCAAAGTTGAAGTATTTTTCAGACCCTTATCCCTTTATTTTATTTTTAAAAAAGTATATTCCTCCTTAGGATTGACATTAGTCAATAATCAAGTTCAAGTGAGTGAAGTCAAATACTACTTAGGATTATAGAAATCGTATTATTATTAGAATCCTAATAATGATTGATATTCCAAATCCATCAAGATTATACTTCGACTCGTCTGAAATTAGAATGTTGAACTAATGTATTCTACCACTGAATATAGTCAGAAGAATAGCAATTTTGTGTTGACCAACAGTCTTACTCCCTATAGACTATATAGTCCATATTAAGTAGATTGGTGGAATATGATATATTTTTTATAAAAATAAATACATTTAAGGATATAAATTAAAAATTATTTTTTATATTATTTTTTTGATTATTTTTAAATTAGTTGCTAGAAAATATAAATAAGTTAAAAATCTCATTAAATGAAGGATATATACAAGGGGAAATCTCAATAAATTTTCTTTAACTTTGAATAGTTCACTTATTTTGAACTATGAAAAAAATCTCAATAGTTCACTTAATAGAAACGAGAGAGTAATACTTAACAGAGTAACACTTAATAGTCAAAAGTGTAACGTTTACTTAATTATCTTGTTTCAAAAAACTTATTATTCGAGATCAATAACCAAAAGAAATTATTAGATTTTACATATACTGATAGTGTAAATAATTTATATTACTAGTGAATTCTATTTTAATATATGATTGCAAGATAGTTATCATTTTTTTCGTATAATTAAGAATGAATAGATTAAAACACATCTAAATTATCATATTTTTACTAGTTTCATATCTTATTACCTAGTGTTCTTTTTACATGTCTAATCTATCACACTTTTTATATTAAAATATATTTATTGTTGAATTGGCTAAATATTTGTGTAATAAAATTGATATCGTAGAGACTTAAAACCCATAAAATTCGATTCACATATCATCTATAACAATTTATTGAGATGACTAATTAAAAGTAAAATAAATCTTTTTTTGATTTGTTCTTCGCAATTTCGCATTATTTTTCTTCACTTTTCCATCTCACGATAAACCTTCAATTTTTTACACAACCTTAGAATTTAAATAATCCTAATTTTTCTTTTATCAAAATTTGAAGCTAAACGATAATCCACATTGAAATTGTAGATTAAAATAGAGAAAAACAAGGCTAAGACCCAAAACACAAACCTGACTCTCTACCCTGACTCAACTAATTTAGGTCTGACCTTAACTTGTCCCGACCCAAACTCAAAACTTAACTCTAACCCCGAACCCAAACCTGACCCCGTGAACAGATTCTTGATACCTACCCTGTTGAACCTCACTCCTAACCCTAACTTAGGAACCCAAACCTAACGACCCTCACTCCCGACCACCTTGACCCAGGACTTGAGTACTCCTGACTTTGACCCTAATCTGGAATTCAACCCAAGATTAAGTTGTTGGCTCCGACCCCAACCCTCATCCTAGGACGGTGGGCCCCGACCCAACTCTCGACCCTATAACTCGACTCCCCACCCCAAGTTGGATCCCTAGTCGATGTTAGATTTAAGGTCGTGTTTTGGATCAGTGTTGGGATAGTTAGGTTCTTTAGTCAGGATCAAGTTGGGTCTTGAATCAGGAAGGGGTTCGACTCCATGTTAAATGGGCGGGGATCAGGTTTTGGTGTCATAGCATTTACCTAAATTATACATAAATATTTTTAGATAACATTTTATCCTTATTAACCAACCACGGAAAGATAAACAAAAAACACTTATATATTTTCCGGAAAAAAAAAACAAATCATACCAAATACACCCTTTAACCTCCAACTTAAATTTACTTTGTAACCATACTTAATTTTCGCCTAAGGTATCATTTCAATAAGAATTTAAGGAGGCTAACACGTAAATATCTTTTGGGTGATACCAATATAGTATAAAAAAATCTTTAATTACATATTCATGGTGTATATAAGTTAATTTACAATTTCAACAGTTATATATTTGAGTTTCTTCAATACGTTTTAAAGTTCCATTTCTTACTAATTATGATTTATGATATGCTTTGTATAAACAAAATGTAATTATTTTCACTAAACACGAAAAGCAAAGTACATTTTATATATACAAAAACTTACTTTAATTTTTTTCCCTATGAGAATCGAGTTGGAAGTGATAATTGACTTCATCATTACAGGTGGAGAAATTTACGTAATTTTCACATGGCCAAAGTAAGGTTAGGACGAAACAACATGGACCATAAATCATTAAATTCAGGGATCATATATTTTTTTGTGCGTACCTAAGTTTTAAAAATTAACTTGATCGATTCCAAATGTAACTACAAGAGCGCCAAGTTAGTAGTTCACGTACGGTTTGATTGAACTCAGTAAATTTTATTTAAATACCGTTGAAGTATGTATCTCATCTAAAAACTTAAGTTGTTAGAGAGAGCATACTTTTATTACTCTATTTAATTATATTCTCAACACGCTCTCATGTGTTGACTTAATTCTTTTTCATGAGTCAAGCACATGGATTTTTTTTTTGGATATGGGTGGCGATGAGATTCGATCTCAGGACCTTTGTCTGCTCTGATGCCATATTGAAGTGTGTGATCGGTTATCTCATCTACAAACTTATGAAAAAGAATCAGACCTGTATATGAGGAGCGTATTGAAAATATAATTAAATAATAAAAGTATTGTCTCTCTAACAGCTTAAACTTTTAGATGATATGATCATACAGTTCAACAAATAGTATATTAGTATTGATAAATATATTAAATATATATAAATATTAAATCTAAAACACAGTTATCATCACTTAAAATCATCATTATGAAATATACATTTTTCATCATGGATTAGTAATGATTAAGTTAACTAACATGATGGTGAAGTGGGTTGGTTTATTTATTTGTGCAATCACTAAACGATGAATGTTATTATTATTACTATATATATTACTAGAATTGATGTCACCAATATGCCAAATCCGACACCATATATATATATATAGTACTCTCAGACTTATAATTCCTTGAGCACATTTTGTATTGTCCCACCTCACATGCTACTCCTGATATTTGTGTTGACCAACAGCGGGAGTATATTAAAAGTGATTTATTTATTTATTTTCTGTGAATTTTTTTTTCTCATATGGTGTTTAGAGTCTGTATTAAAGCCTCGATTAAAATTGGATAGCACACTGAAGAGACTATTCAAGAATGACGCTTTCAACATAATTCTCTCTATACCAAGAGCTCGAATCTAAAACGTCTAATTAAAAATAAAATACTACGGCACCATAATCCGATTCTTTTGTGTAAATTCACCATCTCAAAAGCAAATAGAAAAGAAATACGATCCTATTTTTGGATATCAAAGGACTGGATTGGGCTGGCTAGGTCGGTCACATGTTAAATATAGTACTACTACTAATAATAGAAATAAGTAAAGCTCGTTTGATTGGTGAATAAATTAGATTAAAATTGTAATAATTAAATCATATTATGGGGATTAGATCATGGTGTAATTATTTAATGGATTAATTGTGCACTAAAATTATAAATTGGAATATATTTTTATTTTCAATTCTAACCTTTTTCTTTTTAAAAAGACTTTGGAGAAGATTCATAGAAAAGAATATTTTTTTCATTTAGATATTTTATTCCGGGGTTAGTAATAATGAGAAATATTATCTCACATTCAATCTAATATAAGGATAATATCACAATTATAATATATTTTTTTCTAAAATTTTCTATCTCAAAATTAAAAATTTGATCAAAGTGTGAAGTAAAATAATATTATTATTTTATTTTGAAATTATTATTTCTTATTACCAAATCAAAAGGTATGCCTCAATATAATTTTAAATTACCTGTACTTTGTCCTAGGAGAATAACAACGCAAAGGTCAAATGTGTGTGACTTGAGTTTCTTTTTAAAATA
>JAJOOR010000139.1:0-19825 GCA_036250505.1 Solanum acaule
TTGCTTTTTTTAATAAATCCTGCTTTTCAGGGGGTCATTTTCTGGTTGACTTTAAGTAGGACTCTAAGAGCTCTACCTTAGAATGAGTTAGATTTCCTGCTTTTAATTTAAGAGCAAGTCGGTCTAGCTTCTTACTCTTTCACCTTTCAAATTTCCCATCAGAGGACTACTACGACTACATCATCGTCGAGGCGCCTCGAGATTTTATTTTCATCGAAAACGAAGAAGGCCGAGGATGGCCTAGCCGGAGATAGAGGAAAATAGAAAGATATGGACTTTCAATCAAGCCCTATGCTTTGGAAGAAGCTCGAAAAACTGTTTGGGAATTGATCAAAAGAAGAATTTACTTCAAACGATATGCAAACTTCTTGACAATCTAAATCACATAAGAAGAATTTATGAATAAAGTCATTCTTTTGTCTTGAGCATCAAAAAAATAAATTGTTACAATTCTCTAACTCTTGAGAAGTTTAATAAATTTGAAATAAGATATTTAGAAGCATATATCTACATCACAAGAGAAATTATAAACAAAAACAAATCAATTTAGACTACATCATATTAACTTCGTATATTGGAACATTACATACTAATATATATACTAAGCAAAAAAATAATGATTATATCATCAGAATTATTTTCCTCAAGTACTTGAGGTTAAGAAATATACACTCTTAGGATAGAACGACTAACTTCATCAGAATAGTGGTATCTTATACTCCGCTAAATTTCGAACTCACTCAACGAGAATAATAACACGAAATTTTTAAAAATGCAAGAAGAAGAGCTGAATATTAAAAAAAATTGTGGTTGAAAAATGAGAGGGATCCCCTCTATTTATAGTCAACAAAGGGTAATATGAACAAGTGTTTTTTGTGGCTTATCTGAAAAGTCATGACGTTTTCGAGAAATCACAACCCTTTGGAAAAGTCACAACCTAAGTTAGGGATATTATAGTAATTTCACATTCAAATTAGGAGTTCATGCTTTTACGATAATATAGATAGATAGATTTAGCTTACTTTTAAAGACATGGGAAATCGCCACTTTCCTAACTATAAAGGCTCATGCGTACTCACCTCTTGCCTTACATAAAGGATCATAGGCATTCGCCTCTTGTTCACTTTCATTATAGGAACGTGGGTAGTCACCTCTTGTTCAACTCACGATGGGATCATGGGTAGTCGCCTCTAGTCCCTTTACTTGGGATCATAGGTATTCGACTCTAGTCCAACATCATGTGACATGGGTATTATCCTCTTGTTCAATATCAAGGAATAAGGGTAGTCGCCTCTTATTCAATATGGGTACTCGCCTTATATTCTAGTTAGAGGGCAAGGGTAATCGCCTCTAGCCTCATCAATTTCATAGTCTTTTAACTTAGATTCATTTTAGGTGAGCAAGCCTTTCAACCTAGAATCATTCAACGTGAGAAAGCCTTTCACATTTCATACATACATAAAGGAAATCATGTGTGAATAATCCCTTCCACAACAATCAAAACAACAATCAACAATTCATACATAGGCTTCACTCTCAAAGCCATCCTAATCATAAATCATCATATACGCTTCAATCTCAAAGCAATTAATAATGTATCGCATATCCTACAAGAATACATCTAAACCCACAATTTCTCCTTCCATAGCATAAAACTCATTTACCTCAATATCATCTTAAAAGCATGGGTTAGGCATGGGTACATGGAATTCATCATAAATAGCATAGAATCCACTCAATTCATGCATAAATACTCATGATTCACTCAATTGAATCAACATATACAAAGACCCACAAATTAGAAAAAAGCCCTAACTCAATTTGTGGAATTCTACTTTTCAATTGGGAGAACTTAGGGGCTCTATGGATGCAAGGATTCCATGGATGAAAATCCATAATACCTTACTATCAATGCCTACAAAATATTAAGGAATGGAGACTTGAACTTGACCCTAGCTTCAATTCTTTCTTCTTCTTCAATTTCTAGAGAGAGAAATATTTTGGAGAGGAGAACCCAATTTCTTTTGGTGAGTTTGAGAGAATGACTTGAATGGGTGAGTTTAGGGGTTAAAATCACTTATATAGGGGTCCTAGGCTTGGGTAAATAGACATAGCTTTGATTTAATTAAAACCGAAAAAGACCCAAAAACCCCTTAAATTACAGTGAACTGCCCTACTCCACGCTAGGCTCCACGAGCCATGGTCCTTGACCAGTGGCTTCGCTTACCACACTTAGACTCAAATCCCCCACACGCCCACCTTCACGAGCTATCAAGGCCTTTACGATCCATCAAGTGGCTCGTGGGAGGAGGCTGCCTAGTTGTGCACACTGCCTAGCCTTCTACGCCCATCACCACAACATGTGGTCCCCACCACGAGGCGTCATGGTGGTCGACGGAGGTGAACACAGTTTGGTTAGCCACTTTACCCCATGCTTAGACTACTAGATTCCGAGGTGTTACACCCTAACTTCAATTGGAAATTTCTAGCTTTGTAAATTGGTGAATTTAGGAACTCTATGGAGGAAAGATCTCCATAGATAAAGACTATCATACCTTGGATTTCAAAGCCCACAAATAATGGAGGATTGGAGACTTGATCTTGAAACCCTAACTTGACTTCTTCTTCTTCCTTAGAGAGAGAAATATTTGGGGAAGATGAACTTTTTCTTATTTTTAGAAATTGAGAGAATGACTTGAGTTTAGTGATTTTGGGGTTAAAAATCCTTATATAGGGCTTTGGGTAAAGGGTAAAACGACATGGTATTGAACTAATACATTTAGGAAAAGACCCAAAAAAACCCTGACTTAAAGATGATGCAATCATTCCACAGGAGCCTTCACGGCCCGTCTAGGCACCATGGGCCATTTTAGCCGTCTGTGGTCCTTGACTAGCGGAAAAAGGAGAGACCCCTTCTGAGTGCTCAGCACAATGAGCCCTTGGACATCCCCGTCAACCTCACCATGGGCCATTTAGGCATCTGTGGGAGGGACGATCGTCTGGGCAAGTTATAGACTTACCACGAGTGCCCAAATGGGTCGTAGTCCCCTTCACGACCCGTGTAGGGCTTCATGGAGGGTTCCATGGTCCACCTTAGGGTTCTTTATCTACCCATTTGACTCCTTTCTAGCCTTTATCTAATCTGAGGTGTTACAATTTTTATTTCAATCCAAAACTAACTAGCACGATGTAATCCAAAAAGAGAATGTAAAATTGGCGGGGTTTTGAAAACACGAGATTTGATTGAAATACAAGTATCAATATCAAGAGATCAACACAAATAATTTTCATAAAGTTGGAGACGACTAGGGGTGTGTGCAATATCAATGCAATTTCAATCAACTAGACAATGATAAATTAATTCCAAATAAGTCAACACATTGATAACTTTTGATCTATACTATATTCAATATTCTTTGAAACTATTGAACATGTATATCATGGGTTCTTTCTAACCCCAAGACCATGCAAACAAAACACCAAACATTGCTTGAGTGGGTTAGACTATCTCTAGCTCTACCCTTAATTGAGAAATAAATCACATTAGACTATTTCTAGCTCTAATCCTATTACAAATTTCTCAAGTCCTCACTAATGGAGTCTTACCCAACCTTATTTTACTTTCTCAAGCCAAAATGTAGTTAGAGAGCTCAACCAATATTTGTAACCATTGATTATTAGAGTAAAACTTGAATACAACTATAGGTAAATGCATAACACTGATTATAGAGCTATTTAATCACTATCCATTAAGATTTACACACACATCATGCACACACACACCCTAGCTAGAGATTTAGTTACTCATAAATAAAGAAATAGAGGATTGACCAGCAAATGAATGCTCTATTCCATTCATACTTAGTAACCAATTTTAGATCCAAACTTGGAGATGTACAAGTTTGAGTTTTCTTCTGCAGCAAGCAAGAGTTCTTCACTGTCTATTTTATATTCTCTACTACAATACACATTCTCTCTCTAGAATATCCCCAATTGGGAAGAAGATAGTAGTACAAAATTATACATATCCCAATTATGTCATTGGAACCTCTGAAAGGAAGTATTTAGTACAAAGTTGTCATATACTTCTGTAACTCACTTGCGCTGCACCGACGGAATGCTAACGTAGAAGTGTTCAACATCGCTTTTGTATGCTCTTTTTTAGTTTAATATGCCATTGCACTGATGTTGATGCACAATTATTAAGTATTGGTGCTTTATATAGTTTATTCCCTTTGTGACCGGCGTTGAGTTGGGGGAACGCTTCTTCATCTCTACTGCACGCTAGTTCCTCACCCGTGTGTTTAGTGAATTTTCATTCCAAATACTTCAATCTTTCAAGAAATTCATGCACATAAGAGAACAAGGACCTAGAATTCCCTCCATTGACATTAAAACATAACAATAATTCATGAACAAAAGTCTAATAAGTTGGTAAAATACCATATCATCAATGTTTGAGGTTGTTGTTGTTAGAATACATGGTGAGTTGCCTTCTCTTTAGAAATACTAGATTCTAGATATTATTTTTATTTCGTATCTAATTTATTTTAGACAATTGCATTAACTTCTTTAGACATGTTTTGTTACTCGTAGATACTCTTCTACTTGTGTCATAAGGTCTTGGACTTGTTTTGGATTTGATTTTATTATTATTTCATTTATTACTTATTAGGAATGATTATTCTACATGATATTTACATTATTTATATTGTTAATAGGTTAATAAAGAGATGTGATTCACCTATGGGGATGGTGGATTCCCTCATGGACTAAATGGAATTTTGGATTGTGATAGGTCATTTCCCTATTTTGTGTGAATACAATGTGTTATGCATCGGACTACCTTTTAATCTAATCTATATATGTTTGTGTATGCTTTCCTTTCCGAATTCTTACATGAACACAAAATATTTTATGCACGGGACAATCTTCTAATGTAATTTTGTAGGCTTTTCTATTTAATAAGCTTTCAAGTGTTGTGTCAAAGTTGAGAAGCGTGTGTTGAAATTCGAAAGCAGTAGTTATAGCATATGTTGTTGCTTTATCAAAGTTTGTGACATCTTCTTATGTGTTGTGGTTATGTTGCACCAAACATATTTGCCACAAAAAATTGTTGATTGTAAGTATTTGTCCCACTTTGATATTCTTGCAAAGTCAAAGGACATAACAAATTTTTTGAAATTGTAAATTTTCTTTTCAAAATGGACCTCTATTTCACTAATTAAAATTATTAATTTTTTGGTTGAAAAGATTAAATCTTAGATAATCTTAAACAAAAGTGTACATGAAATTATATTTTGTCTTCTCCTTTATCGTCAATTCCTCCTTTCCTAAAATAGAAAAAAATATTTAATGCATTAACTGCTAAGTAAATGTGGACGTGCAAGAGTAGGTAGGTACCCATTTTAGTTTCTCTATATATTAAGGAACTCTGGTTCACGTTTCATCATCTCAGTCTTTGATTTCTTACTTTCTACCTACTAAAACCTTTTTTTACAAAGTTATTTCCTCCATAAGACATCCCTCTCTTTGGATCCTTTAATCCCCAGTCCTCTCTCTAAGAAAACATCATTAGCTTCTCTTATAAGCATATTTTTGAAATTTCTAAAATTTTCCTTATCCTTCCCTCTTTTCAAGTTAACTCTCTCTCTCTCTCTCTCTATATATATATATATATATATATATAATGAGGGATGATAATTGGGATATAGGTGTGGTGATAAATTTGTTTTAATATTAATAGATCTAATTATGTTGTAGCTCATAGATTAGGCTTTGAAATTTCTGAAAATGAGTAATGGAATTCTTTTGACAGAGTTTTAGTTGCTGACATGAATAATTTTAAATGCTTATCGAATGACCAGGTCATAATTATGAACCAAAATGATAACCAACAGTTGTACTTACATCCCATTTAACAGGCTCAATTTAGCCAAAAGATCTCTCTTCCTCCATTACCAACAATAAGAGTGTGTGCCACCAACAACTATAATACCATAAGAATTGATTGATTTACAACAACAACTCAAGATAGGGTCTAACATTTATCCTAATTTTATGACTCATTCTATCCAAACTAGTATAAGGTAATCACTCCCTCTGTTACATTTTATGTGTGTGTGCACATAATTATGATTTTAATACCTTTTTTTTTTTAAGCAGGAAAAATCTACCGATAAAGATTATCCATTAATTCTTGCAAGAGAAACCCACAATGATACATGGATATGACATAAGTATGGTCAGAAGTATATCAAGGGTTCTCTATTTCTGAGATTTTCTCTCTTCACCATTTTATTTCATGTATAGGAAGTTATTTTCCCTTCTCAATTTTCATTATAAACAGTAGTAAAAATTATTTATGGTGTATACACGTAATATTTAACCAGTCCTAATTATTATTATGTGTGTATCTAATACTTTAAGTGTAGTATGTCAATACTCTGTGAAGCGAAGAAAACAATTGAGCAAAGCCCAAAGGATGATAACCTTTTCTTAGTGTCCTATTCAGATGGACACAATCATAATCTGCCCACAAATTGTAGATATTTTGTTGGTTGCAATAATTGTTCCAAATTCAAGCTTCAAAGAGGTGTAAATATTGTGCCAAGAGAATTACGCTTGAATTCATCATCGTCCTCGCCCAAGCGCGTTAAGTGTTCAGGAGTTGACACTTCTCCAATTATCCCAACCATGCCTACACTTGAAATCGAGAGCAAAAATAAAATGATTTTTATGGATGTGGAGACCAAAGAAAATGGTGAAGATGAGGAGAATGTGAATGAACATATTCTAATGGGCTTTAAATAACTCAAAGGAGTTAATGCTTCCACCTAATAAGGATAAATTGACAAGAGGAATTGATCTTTTTTTTCCCTCTCCATCAACTCTATCTATCGACATACTTTGTCTTCTAGTCATGTTTCTATTTTACTTTAAGTGCGGCCAGGCAAGATAATTCGTTTGGAAGCATAATATTTTTTTGTAGAATAATATTCGTTTGTAGAATAATATTTCAAAAGTGGTTTCATGTTGCCAATGACATTTTGATAGTATGGAAAAAAACATGTGGAAAAAATATTTTCAAATACTTGAAAATTATTTTTGAGATCACATTTAAAATGTGGGGGTTCTTTGCTTATGATATAGATAAAATTAGACTTTAGGGGTCGTTTGGTTGGGATAGAGTTATCCCATGATTAGTTATATTGGGGTTAACTATCCTGGGATAACTTATCCCACCATGTATATGAGATAACTTATGCCATCACTATGATATAAATGGTGGGATAAGTTATCTCAAACATGGTAACCAAACACGATACATAACTTTTATCCCATCACTATTTTCTTATCCCATCACTATTTATTTGTATCCCTCACACCAAACGACCCCTTAATGTCTAATTTAAATGTGGAGCACAAGATATGAAGTTTAATGATACTTTTGTATTATGTTAGACCCACAAAATTATTGGAGTATATTTGATATCATGGTCGTTGAGTTTCTCTTTTACTACTATATGGTGTGACTAGTATGAAACTGCCAAATTATATATATACTTGTTCAAAATAATTGTGTTCTTTTATGAAAAAGTGTCACTTAAAATATTGTGATTTTTCATGAAAAGATATGTCTATTAAAATAAAAGTATTTGTATAGACATGAATATTGGTGAATAGTCATTTGTTATGTTTTGTAAAAGAAGCATTTTGGACTATATTGACTTTATTGGACCCGATGAACCTATGTTCATGGGTAGTTCTATAACAATCAAATTTAAAGTCATGGAAAGGTCCTTCTGGAAAGGACATTTGATGAGGTGCTAACTCTAATTAATGTTTGTATAACACAAAATTGTAAGAAGTAGGAACAAAATATTTGTGAGAAAAAGCTACCTTACGGAGAGATTTTCAAACTTAATAATTTATTTTGTTCTTACTTGCTTGAGTCAAACTGTTTGTGACATGAACGCTTGGGACATGTCAATTACAAAACCTAGTAAGGAAAACTGATCAACTTAGAAGTTTTGTCTAACTTTGTCTTCAATAAATAAAAATGTCAAATTTTTTCACAACCCAGGGGTACACCCTAGATGTAACATGGCTTACTTGACCCCGAATGGGGTCTCATACAAGCCCTTAGAATATCATCAGATAAGACAAAAGAAATGATGCAAAAATTTTAAAACTTTATCCATACAATTAAAGTCTTTTATAAACAAAAGCGGAAGTCTAACTTGTCTCAATTTAGCCATCTAATAAAATTCATGAATTGAAAATAGGGTCTAAGTTGTTTCAACATAAATCCGAAAATGAAATACTAGAAAGAAACTATTAATGACTCATATGTCCTCGAATCTTGAGGACTCACCACAAGCTAGGAGAATAGTCGATCGAAGCTTGAACCAATAGAAGATCACCTTAAGAACCGGAACCTACACTTTGTGAAATATGTAGAAAATATGGGTTAGTACAAAAATGCACTAAGTATGATAGTCATGCATAAAAACCTTGAAATCATGCTAAAAGGGACATTTTAGTTAAATGCATGCACTTTACCATGTTTGAGAATCATTCATGCAAAATAGTGTAAAAGCATATGTCACAAGCATATTCAACATATAGATCATCATAACATAATAGAACCATCTCATAAGTAACCCTAAGTTATACTTATGCAATGTATAGATTAAGTTCCATACCCCCCCCCCCCACCTATACTAAGTACCACTTTTAGGCCACCATAATCATACTTACCATTTTTGATATCATCTTTAATTCATACTCATAGACAAGGAAACCTTCAAATTTACTAAGTCATATCAAGGAAAGCAACTCATAGCAACAATCCACATTAAGCATACTTCATTTCATAAACCTTCATAACATAAAGAGTAACACATCATAACTACTCTCAAAGCCTATTTGTGCAATGCATCGATAAAGTCCCATACCCCGACCCACCACTAAGTAGTGCATTCTTGAGAAGCCATAGTTCATAATCATTCATTATGGAGGTAAGCCTTAACCGACATAGGCCATGTAAACAAATCATAGAATCCGGTGTCTCCCACACCAAAAAGGGGTGTCCTACTTGCCTATGGTAAAACCATTAACATTTAGCTTAGGTGGATCCACTAGCTAAAGACCTATGAGGGCACATAATTATGGGAAAAGCAGATTGCTACTAGATACCCTGTCTCAACTTACGTGAGGGCATCCATCTCAAGAGATTGCTACTAGAAACCCCACCTCAATTCATGTGAGGTCTTCCATCTCATATCAATATCCACTCGATGCTTAGCATTATTCCCCACGGAGTACTTAACATTTCATTACTTGAGTTCATTAAAATGAGATAAAAAGATTGCTACTAGATACCTCGCTTCAACTCACGTGAGGGAAACCATCTCATCCCAACATCATTCATAAGATAGCTCATATATTCAATAGGTGAGAATAGCCTTTCAACATAAGAATCCCCATAATGTTAGAAAACCTTTCACAGCATGTCATAATCATTCACAAGTGTATAATTGAGAATAGCCTTTCAATCAACACATCTTCATTATCATAATCATATAAACTTCATTGATACTTCATTCATATGTGTGTGTGTGAGAGAATAGCCTTTCAACAACACCAGAATTCCTCATAGTAATGATCACATTATTCTCAAGTATTCATAAATATGTATATAAATATCATGGTCATACATAATTCTCATAATTTTCCCTTCAAGGACCATAAATCACATTCAATCAACACACCTATAATTACTACATTAGGCATGGATAATAACATGAATCAAGAAATCAATTCATAACATTCATAATTCTACAACATTCTACTAGTATCAATCAATTTCCACACTTTAAGATCCAATTTGGGAAAATAGGGTAATTCTTGGATTCTTGAGGAATTCGACTTAAAATCATATAAACTTGAAAATATATCCATAAAAAACATAATTGAATCATTAAAAATGAATTTGAAAGAAATCCATGATATTGAAGTCAAACCCTAACTTTTGGGTTTTTCTAGTTTTGAAATTGGAGGTTTTGGAGGGGCTCTATGGGTGAAAGATACCCATAGATGAAGAGCTAACATACCTTCATGAAGTTTTCCCATGAATTTTAGAACAAAAAGCTTGATTCCTCAACCCCAGCTTCATCCTTCTTCTTCTTCTTCTTCTTTGGAGTTCTAGAGAGAGAAATTTTGGAGAAGGTGAACTCTTTTGGGTTTTGATTTTGGGAATAATGAAGTAAATGGGGTGGTTAATGACTTAAAAGGTCTTATATAGGTGTATTAAAATAATAAAAATCGACCCCATTTAATAACTACCTAATTAGGAATTTACCAAAGAACCCCTAACTAGGCAGCCCCTTCCCAGGCACCACGCCCAAGTTCACGACCCGTCAAGGGCACCACGGCTTGTGGTGGTTGATGAGTCCACAAATTGGACTCATTTAGGGCTTTATTTTGACAGAAATAGTGTCCTTAAATGCTTATTTTGTCTCAATATCTGATGATAACTCTTAAGTTTCAGGTATTTCAAGTTTTAGTGGAAGCATGGACGCTTAGGCGCAAAAAAAGAACAAAAAATCTGAAAAGAACGAAGAAGTTGAAGCCTGAGCTCCGCCAAGTACACTTGGCTAGTCACCAAAGGGACATATTTCGCCCTTTGTTCCAATACGCGAAGCCCTGAAGGAAGAGGATCAAAAAGGCGATGAAAGGAGCAGTCGGAACTTCGCCGAATAGTTCCATGAATCAGTACTATACCACCCAATGGTCCAGAACGTGAAGATGCTGAAGGCAAGCACCAATCGGCGATGAGACAGAAGAAGGGAGAGTCGCCGAGTCATTCGACGAAATAGACTAAGCTCGCCGAGCTATTCGCCAGCACTAATTTCTGAAGTCTATAAATACTAAACTCTTTATTAATTTTGAGGAGTGGAATAATTATTATTATTATTATTTTCACTTTAGAACATACTTTAGCTGATATTTTTCTATCAAGTTTGGAGAGGGTTTTGTGGAGACTTGAAGAAAGGAGCTCTTCTTCCCCAAGTTGGAAGTGGGTCTTCTCTATTCATTTTCCTTTGCTTAATTTAAGGTTTAATTTCTTATACCCAGTTGATTTCATTATCATGTTAGGTATAATTTCTTATTTCTTGATGAGTGGCTAAAAACCCCCATTCTTGGGGTGTGATTTAGCAAATATGGGTTGATATTCTTGTTGGGTCTTGCTGGCTGATAGGTTAGATGTATTTTAATGGTGATTTAACCAAGTGGTTGTGGTTTAATCTAAAGGGTTTGTCGTTGCAAATACAAAGCCACCCATGTGTTTTCGTCTTACCCGAGAGGGAGGTCGCGAAACCAACACCACTAGACTGATGGCCTATGGAGTGGGTCGACATAAAGTTCAGCCCGAGAGGGTGAGCCCTAGTCCCATATCCTAACACTCAGCTCAAGAGAGTGAGTGGGTTAAGGCGTAAGCTGGTCTTCATGCGGCAAATGGGTGTCCGAGAGGAACGCATTTGAAACGGGGTAAGTTTCCTGAGAGGGAACTTATTTCCATTTAAAGCTTAGCCTAGTCACTATTATTTTGCAAATTTCCTATCGAAAGCATGTACCCAACAATTTATCTCAACTTGTATTGCAGTCACATCCCAAGAACTTCTCCCCATACTTTAATTTTCTCTTTATTTTTGTTGTTTTAGCTATACTTGTGACAAACCCCCATTGATATTTGACACTTTGGTGTCACCCACTTGAATTTACTTTGTTTTTATTCGATAATTTCTTAAACTACAGCGAACTAGAACAAAATTCTAGCCTAACTACTATTTTCACTACCACTCCCTTGGGACACGACCCCAACCCTTGGTTGGGTTATTATATTATCGACGATCGTAGACACTAAAACCGTAGTTAGTGTCGTTGGTCATGATAAGCATCAAAATGGCGCCGCTACTGGGGAGTGGTGCTACGTGAAGATGTAGTTCTCCTAGAGTTTTTGTTCTTTTTAGTGTAGTTTTTACTAAATTTACTGTTAGTTTTGTTTTTCTTTTTTTATTGTTTGTGTATGCAGGTCCTCTACCTAGAGCCAAAAGAGGGGTGGGGCCTCATGAAAATGAGGCAAACCTCACTAATGGAACTTGAGTGAAGAGTTGCGTCGTGTCATGACGTTAAATAAGGCGCTTCTTGGGAGGCAACCCAAGGTCATAAATTTAGGATTTTACTTTTATAAATAATAGTGTGTTGATGTTGCAGATAAATTGAGGAAAGTGTGGAAAATCTCAGGTTGGCGAGCAGAAAGTTCATTTCACAAGTCACTCAGCAGGTCGGCGAGCCCGACTGGATCTGCCGTTTGACTCAATACAAGAGTTGTACAGAGCCTGTAAAACTCGGCGAACTCGAAAAGCAGCTCGGCACATCGCCAACCTGCTTGGCGATCTCGATGTAGACCGCCAATCTCACCCCCAGAAAATTGAAGATTTTGAAAAAAGGGCGAGATAAATGACCACTCGGCAGACCGCTGAGTGGATCGGCGAGTTGACTGACATCGCCGAATGGACAAGTACTGAACGGTTATAAAGTGCCGAAAATCTCATAATTTTAAAATTTTCCCACTCTCCCTCCTTTTAAACTTCTCAACTTCACATCAAGGTAATATTTTCTAGATTATTGCTTGCCTTTAGTATTGTAGTCGATAATTAGTGCTTCGAGTGGATTACATTGCCGCCTAGCATTTCAAAAGTATTTTAATCGGCATCTAAGGTTGGTTTTCCGAACCCCGAATTTATTTTTAGCAATTTTATACTCATTTGCAATGATTTCTTTATTTGCATTTGAGGACAAATGTTTTTATATGTGGTGGGGTGAGGCCCACCTTGTTTTGCTTGTTTCAGATACTTGTGTTTTGGTGTATATTTGGGTTGTCTGTTTTTAATTGTGTTCTTAAAAATTGCTTTGTGATTGTTTGACCTTATGGCTCTCTTTTGGGTTTAATTAAAAAATAATTTTGACCCTTCCGAAAAAATTTCATTTTTCGAAAATATTCACCACCTCTTGTGTTGAAAGTGGTTGTTCTTGTACAAATTCAAGTCTCGGTTTCAATCAATATCGATGACTTGTATAGTGCTCTCAATCGAACAAACATGAATGTGCAGCTACAACAAAAACAAATGAAGTTGCATAGACAATGTGTGAACTCTTTGCATCTCGTTGTGATTAGCCATTTCTCAAATTGATTCTCTTGTAATGACCCTTGCACACTAGCGAAAGTGTGTAGTCTTTTTTGGCTATAGTATCGATGCCTTGTATGATGAGCTTACTTTGAACCATACATGAATAAACCTAGAATTTGCCCCGTTAGTCTGATTGATTTAGTAAGGTGTGCTCTTGAAATGATCTTAGGCAACTTTAAAGAGTGTGAGCCAATCTGACATATACCTCTTTTGTGACCCACTCGTGAGCATGTGAAACTCTTTTGAACACCCCTTGAGCCTTACCCTTCTTTGAAAGAAAACTTGATAAAACCTAGACCTCTATTCAACCACCACCTGTAATCCTCATGACTTGTGATGTAGTGAATAGCCAACTTAAGCCAAAAGCTTAAGTTGGGGGTGTGGTGAAAGGAAAAGGAGAAGTCAAGAAGTCCAAGAAAAGTCTCTTCTAACTCATGGTGTTGCAGAAAAATGGAAGCCCTCCATATAAAAAAAAAAGAGAATAGGAGAAAAAGAAAAAAGAAAAGAAAAGAAAAGAATGAAAAAGAAGACTGTGGAATAAAAGTCCAAAAGAAATGGAGTTTCCAACCAATCCATGGAGTGAATAATAGGATGACTTAGAAGCACTAGAATAAAAATTGATAGAAGAAGGTAAAGAAAATGAAGTGTTGAAAGCTCCACAATTCATGAGGATCTTTAGTCACTGAGCCTAAAATGACCATACCTTTGCACTCAGCCCCATTACAAGCCTTGAAAAGACCTTTTTTTATCTTGAGTAAGCCGAATCGAAGATCGATTGGAAAATAAGGGCAAACCTATGGGTAAAAACATGCATTGTGTTCCTCTTTCTGAGTGTGAGAGTTGCATCTAATTCCTGATCTTAAATTGATTAACTTTTGTGTGTGAATATGGAATCATTCTTTCTGTGAGGGCATTATGATACTGTCGTTGAGCTTGAACTTTCATTAGTAGCAAGTATTGTGAGCAAGAGAATCTTTGGTAATGATATGTCACAACTTGAATCTTTGAGTACACAATTGATCTTTGCATGAGTATTTTGAGTCTTGTTATGTATATTCATGATTGAGTCTTGTGTAGCACTGTTTGAGACACCCTTTTTGAACGATTGAACTTAAGTTTGTTTGAGGACAAGCAAAAGTTTAAGTTGGGGGATGTTGATGAGTCCACAGATTGTACTCATTTAGGGCTTTATTTTGATAGAAATAATGTCCTCAAATGCTTATTTTGCCTCAATATCTGATGAAAACTCTTAAGTTTCAGGTATTTCAAGTTTTAGTTGAGGCATGGATGCTTAGGCGCAAACAAAGAACAAAAAGGCTGAAAAGAACGAAGAAGTTGAAGCCTGAGCTCTGCCAAGCACACTTGGTGAGTCGCCAAAGGGACATATTTCGCCCTTTGTTCCAATATACAAAGCCCTGAAGGAAGAGGATCAAAAAGGTGATGAAAGGAGCAGTCGGCGCTTTGTCGAATAGTTCTGCGATGCAGTACTATACCGCCCAATGGTCCAGAACGTGACGATGTTGAAGGCAAGCACCAATCGGCGATGAGACAAAAAAAGGGAGAGTCGCCGAGTCATTCGGCGAAATCGACTAAGCTCGCCGAGCTATCCGCCAGCACTAATTTCTGAAGTCTATAAATACTAAACTCTTTATTAATTTTGAGGAGTGGAATAATTATTATTATTATTATTTTCACTTTAGAACATACTTTTGCTGATATTTTTCTATCAAGTTTGGAGAGGGTTTTGTGGAGACTTGAAGAAAGGAGCTCTTCTTCCCCAAGTTGGAAGTGGGTCTTCTCTATTCATTTTCCTTTGCTTAATTTAAGGTTTAATTTCTTATACCCAGTTGATTTCATTATCATGTTAGGTATAATTTCTTATTTCTTGATGTGTGGCTAAAAACCCCCATTCTTGGGGTGTGATTTAGCAAATATGGGTTGATATTCTTGTTAGGTCTTGCTTGTTGATAGGTTAGATGTATTTTAATGGTGATTTCACCTAGTGGTTGTGGTTTAATCTAAAGGGTTTGTAGTTGCTAATACAAAGCCACCCATGTGTTTTTGGCTTACCCGAGAGGGAGGTCGCGAAACCAAAACCACTAGACTGATGGCCTATGGAGTGGGTCGACATGAGGTTCAGCTTGAGAGGGTGAGCCCTAGTCCCATATCCTAACACTTAGCTCGAGAGAGTGAGTGGGTTAAGGCGTAGGTTGGTCTTCATGCGGTAAATGGGTCTCCGAGAGGAACGCCTTTGAAATGGGGTAAGTTTCCCGAGAGGGAACTTAATTCCATTTAAAGCTTAGACTAGTCACTATTATTTTGCAAATTTCCTATCGAAAGCATGTACCCAACAATTTATGTCAACTTGTATTGCAGTCACATCCCAAGAACTTCTCCCCATACTTTAATTTTCTCTTTATTTTTGTTGTTTTAGCTATACTTGTGACAAACCCCCATTGATATTTGACACTTTGGTGTCACGCACTTGAATTTACTTTGTTTTTATTCGATAATTTCTCAAACTACAGCTAACTAGAACAAAATTCTAGCCTAACTACTATTTTCACTACCACTCCCTTGAGACACGACCCCAACCCTTGGTTGGGTTACTATATTATCGATGATCGTAGACACTCGAACCATAGTTAGTGTCGTTGATCACGATAAGCATCAGTGGTGCCTGTCGTCCCTTGACCAGTAGCCTCCCCAAATTGACAAGCCTCCCATGAAGTGAAGGCAACCCCACGAGCCTTCCCAGAGTCCTTGTTCTTTACCACAAGCCATGAACTAGCTCGTGACTTTTGGAGCTTATTGCCTCGCCCATGTAATGACTCACAAATTGATAGGTTGAACTAGAGCCTTATCGTGTGGACTAGTGTGATCTTAAGTTGATGTCTAGGCTGTTTCAGAACATAATTGAGCAAGGAGGACGCCTTGGGTGCAAACAAGGGCCTAGGCTAGCAAGATAGAGTGAAATAAACCATGTTCATTGAGGGACCTTTTGGCGATGGGGATGCTTGATCACCTAAAGGATTTGGCAAATCGCCCTTGTGCCCTTGTGATCGCCTAATGGGTTGTCCCATTGGCCTAGGTTCTAGAGCAAAGTCTAAGTCGTAGCTCGCCAAGCTGGTTGGCGAGCCGCCTATTGGCCCACCTCCATCGCCTAATAAACTACTCCTTTAATGAGCTCACTGGAAAATTGAGCAAGCCAAGGGTTCACTTTGTGAGTCGCCAAGGGTTCACTTTGCGAATCGCCAAGTGCCCTTGGTGAGCCTAAGGGTCCAAAGGGCGAGCATAGACGGGCAAGGTGTAAATTTTTAAGTTTTAACTTTGTGGGTCCTTAGTTCTTTTCCAAAGTTGAGTCCTCATTATTGCATTCCTTTCTTCGTAACTATATAACCCTTTTAGACTTAAATCCTTTCGATTAAGTTACTCTAAATAGAATTAAAAAAAGACCCATCTACTCTCATGTATTTCTCTCTCTAAACTCAAGGAAGAAGAAGGGAGCCATTGAAGCTAGGGTTTGGTGATTTCAAGGTGTTTCTTCCTCAAATTTTGTGGGGAATCTATAGCAAGGTATGGTAGTCTTCATCCTTGTCTAACTTCTCATTCAAGGAGTCAATTCCGAAGTGATTTTAAGTTATGAAAAATCTAGGGTTTTACTCAATCTCATGGGTTCTTTCATCAAATGTTTTTAAACGATTTCTAATGACAAATTATGATTGTGTTAGTGTTTAACTGATGATTTATGGTGAAAATACTCTATGAACCCATGAATTCTCTCAATTCCTAAATTGTGCCCTTATGAAGTGGGTTTGATGATCAAGAAAGCTTATGAATGGAATATGTCTAAATTGCTTTGGGTTATTGAATTGTATCATTATCTATGCCTTAATTATGGTAAATTGTTGGTGAGTTGATGATTTATGATCATGGCCTTGAAAGGGCAAGTTATGACCTAATTACATGTTGAAGTAGAATTGTGCTTGAGCTATTGATCCACTTGAAAGGTGGAGGTGTTTAAGTACTATGTATGATTATGACGTGAATATATGCATGTGATTTCAATGATAGAATGATGATTATGTATAGAATGTAATTGTGTTATTGTTGATAGTATATTATCAATTGACACTCATGAATGATGATGATGGAATGTGAAGGGTTTCTTCTATGTATTTTGGTATCTTGAATTGGTAGGTTGAGGCATCCTTTTCTTGTATGATGAATGTGTTTTGACTTGATGAATATGAATCTATAGGCTATGGCATTCCGTTTATATATGAGTAATGAATGTTTCTTGACTTGATGGATATGAATCGATAGGCTTATGGCATTTCTTTCATAAATGATCTAATGTAAAGAAGACTCTAGAATCGATAGGCCAATGACATTCCTTTCTTAATGAGTCAATGTACCATGAATCGATAGGCTTATGGCATTCCTTTCTTGAGGACTCTAGAGCTATCCTTGAATGTACCATGGATCGATAGGCTTATAGCATTCCTTCCTTGAGTAATGATGTAACTTGGGTCGATAGGCCAAAGGAATTCCTCCCTAGTACAATAATGTAATGTGAATGAAATATTCTATGGGAATGGAGGCTAAGCACCGAGCGGATATGGTAAGATGGAAACTCTCCCAATGTTAGGCTAGGGTTCCAATGAACATCTTCATATCCCATAACTATCTGTCCACATAGTATTTTAGCCAGTGGATTCTATCCAAGCTAAATGTACCTAGTTCTACCTTAGGCAAGTAAAACAAATCTTTATGGTGTGGGACTATATGACACCGGATTCCATGATCTAGCTCTCATGGTCTATGTCGATTAAACTCTTATTCCCATCATGTGAGATGTGCATTATGGTTTCTTGAGGAGCTCTATGAAGTATGGGTGGTAGTATGGGATGCCATCCATGCATTGCACGAGTAGGCTTTGAGAGGGTCATAGTGAGTTCTCTAAGTCTTAATGGCGAATGTGTCCTAAATGAAGTTAATGAAGAAGGTTGACTAATATTCTTATATGTCTAATGTAAAGATGCATGTTATACTTGGATTGTATTATGAGTTACTTCCTTCTTGTGACTTATTGTATATGAATGTGCCTTATCTATGGTGACTTCAAAGGTGTGCTTAGTGTGAGTAGTAGTATGATATGCTACTTGCACATTGCACAAGTATGACTTAGGGGTTGTCTTAGGTGATGGTCCTTATGTGATGATATGACTTATGTAATGTTTATGTCTCTTATATGCTTTATTGTGTAAATGTGGAAATGATGAATGTTAAGTTCACTTTTGGTGAACTTAAGGTGGTACCTTAGTGTGGGTGGTGGTATGGGATGCCATCCATACATTGCACAAGGTATAGATTGAGGGTCCCCTGAGGAGAAGGATTAAGGTGAAGGTAATGGTTTATGTGGTGATTATGTTCAAATGTGAAAATATGACTTGAATGTTGGTTGTGGCTTATATTATGCCTATATTACTATGTTCATGAAGTTTCACCAAAATGGTATAAAAGTGTAACGACCCGAGAGCACCCCTAGTCATTATCGGCGTATTCGACCTCGAAGAGGTCTTATACAAGCCCTTAGCATTCATCATAACATGTATAATAGAATAAAATCACGGAAAATTTAAAACTTTTACTTTAGAAGTTCAACTTCACTTCATATATGAAAAATAGAATCTAACTTCGTCACAATGCACCATCTAGACATAGAAGTATCGAAAATGGGACTTAGCCCATACATCAATAAGAAGTCTTGAAACTAGGAAAGTACAACAATGTCTTTCAACATAAGAAAAGAACTAAACATAGAAGCTAGATCATAGGGTCTTGTCCTTGAACTTGAGGACTCACCAACTTGGGGAAGCAACTCCAAGTGTCTTGAGAAGTAAGCTTGAATCCTCAACAGCCCGAACCTAAATTTTTGGGAAAAGGGAGAAAATATGGGTTAGTACAACACACGTACTAAGTATGGCTACTATGCATAAAAACCATTGAAACATGCATAAAAGGACATTTTATTCAAAACATGCTTTTTGCCAAGTAAATCCAATATGCACATAATTAAGTATCATAGTCCAAACCAACATAATATCATCCCAACATGTAGACAGCCCAAGCAATACTAGTGCAATGCAAATAATAGAACCCCATAACCCTATTCAAAGCCAAGTATCACATTAAGCAACCTACTTCATGCATACATTCATAAGATCATATTTCATCATAACTTACCATATTCATAATGATCATACATAACGTAGCTTCAACATACATAAGTCATAATCATCAAAATCATAAGATAACACTACTACAACCATCTCTTAGGAACCCACAAGTACAATGTGCAAGAAAAGTCCCATACCATCCCTTACACTATGTAGAAACCCTTAAGAAAGCCCTAGTAACAGTTCACACCTTTCATACCTTCATTTACTTTTACATTAGGGAAATATTGCAATAACCGACATAGACCATGAGAGCTACATGGAATCCGGTGTTCTACTCCCACACCGAAAAGAGAGGATTAACACTTGCCTAAGGTGTAACCA
>JAJOOR010000140.1:0-20750 GCA_036250505.1 Solanum acaule
AACAATTAATCGTAGGTGTAAAATGAAAATTTAATATTATGCACAATAGCAAAATTATGATTAATAGAAATATTTTAAACATACCGACCTCCGGATGTCGCTTTTATTAAAAGTAATTAGATATAATAAAAAATACCGACCTCATGAGGACGGTATCACATTAATGTTAATTAAATAATATTGATATCGGGAGGTCGGTATTTTATACTAAATTATTTTTTAACTTATATAAAACCGTCATTCGGAGAATGATTTATTTAAAGTTAATTGAAAATATTAATTTATTACATACTATTTAATTTTACCGACATCAGAAAGTCGGTATTATAATTTTTTACTTTTTTATTTTACACAAAACCATTATCCGGAAGACGATTTAAATAAAATTAAATCAAAATATTTCTCAATTTTGTTATTTTTATATGGAGAAATGGAGAAAATCGCGTCTGCTAGTGCATATATTTTTTAAAAAGTGACGGACAACGTCTCTATGTCCGTCGCTTTTTAAAAAAAAATGTTTGGCCAACATTTTGACCAAAAAGCGACAGACTAAGAGACATTGTCCGTCGCTTTCTTAAAATATTTGACAAGATATTTTGACCAAGAAGCAACGGACATAAAGATGTTGTCCGTCGCTAATTTAAAAAATAATTAAACAATTAAAATTAATAAAAAGCGACGGACGGCGTGACTTTTTTTAGAATAATAAATAATTATTTTTAATAAAAACCGACGGACTCCGTCACTATCTATATAAAATAATTAATTAGCAAAAATACCCGAAAAAAAGCGACGGACTAAGCGATGCCGTCCGTCGCTTTTATCAAAAATAAATAAATAAAAAAATTAATTAAAAAGCGACGGACTAAGAGACACTGTCCGTCGCTTTTTATAAATGTTTGACTAGATATTTTGACCAAAAAGTGACGAACTAAGAGATGCCGTCCGTCGCTTTTTTTAAAAATTAATTAATAAAATAAAATAAATTTAAACGACGGACAGCGTGGTTATTGTTTAATTTGTAAATAATTATTTTTAATAAAAAGCGACGGATTAAGAGATGCAGTCCATCGCTTTTTGTAAAATAATTTAAAAAATTATTATTTTAATTAAAAAGCGACGGACGACATCTCTTAGTCCGTCGCTTTTTTGGAGCGACGCTGTCCGTCGCTTTTTTCTTCCGTCGTTTTTTAGCAGTTTTTTAGTAGTGACCTTTTCACATTGATGGGTTGTGACTTTTCCGAATGGTTGTGACTTTTTTTATAGAATGGTGACATTTCCGAAAAGTTGTGATTTTTCTGGAGGATTGTGACTTATCTGAAAAGACACGATAAACACCTTTTCATGCTATCCTTAATTGTCAATAACTATAGGGGGGTTCCTAACACTTTTAAACTATGAATTTTGTATGTTTTCTATTATTCTTCTTTAAACAAGGAAGATTGTGAGAATTGTTCAATTATGCAATTACATTAATTTTTTGTGGGTAAATTAGATAGTTCAACAAAAATTGATGCAACAAGGAGAATGAAACAACTCAACTCCAAACAACAAGAGTATCTTCATAATTAATATATATGTACTCATTTTCATAACCATAAAATATATTTTTGCAGCAACTTCTACTTGACAGGAAGTTCAATGATTTTCCATTGCACAAACTACAACTCGGTGTCTTACACTGTTGGAGAAAAAGTATTTGATCAAAAACCTATTTGAACAGATTAAACTTCATTTAATAAGTACTCTTCCGTCTCCAATTTATGTAGTGTACTTTTATTTTTATTTAGCTTAATAGAGAATGTTCTTTTTTCTTGGGGTGGGGACACATTTTTTAGACCACAAAGTTAAAATATATTTTTATATATTCTACATATTATCCTTGAATTAAAAGTCTTCTTTGTTTTTTAAAATTTCATATCAAATTAAAATTAGACTAATCTATATGTATCTTTTTTATCTATCTATACTACCTAACTTAAAACACCAAATGTAGTTTATCTTCTATATTTTATGTTGTTTATATTTATTTATGTGTATTTTATTATATTCAAAGGAGACACATTCTGACATTGAAGGGTTGTGACATTTTCGAAGAGTAATAACTCTTCTGATGAGTTGTGACGTTTTTGAAGGGTAGTGACTTCTCTACAGGGTTGGGACTTTTCAGAAGAGTTGTAACTTTTTCGAAGGATTGCGACTTTTTTGAAGAGTTATGACTTTTCCGATGAGTTGTGACCTTTCTTAAGGGTTGTGACATCTTTTTGATAAGGCACAATTAACAATTTTTCATATACTACCCTTTGTTGGCTATAAAAAGATGAGCTTCCTCAAATTTTTAACTACATTTAAAAAAATATATTCATTATTCTTCTTCTTCTTAAAACACCGTATGTAGTATATCTTCTATATTTTTATGATAAGGAACAATATGCACATACTAATACTTAACTATAAATAGAGAGGTTTCCTCACATTTTTAAACTACATTTTTTTTATGTTTTCTATTCTTCTTTTCTTAAAACCCGAAGTTTAATTTACAGATGTTGACAATCTCAAAGGTTAGTGAAATTAGAACACTCCCTAACATGAATGTTAAATTAATCTAATACTCCAACTAAAACATCAAATTTAGTATATCTTAATATTTTATAACAATATTTATTTATATTATATTATATTAAAAATAAGAACACTAACAATAAAATAATAAAAAAGTAATGCACTATAGAGAAGGGAAGAGAAAGTATATTTAAGAGGTGTTACTAAGGGATTTATATATTTATTTATATATATATATATATATACTCTTTCAATTAATGTGAATTATAGCATATACTCTTTTAAATAATTAAAATTTGTAAACAAAAACATTATATAAAAATTAAATTCCTTATGATTATAAATACAGTGAATGTCTATCTTTTAGAGAATATTTTGGAACCCTAACTTTGGGACGAAGTCAATTTTCCCCCATATCTTTTAGAGTCATCTTCATTGTAAATTCATCCTTCAAGAGAAATACTATGTCTTCTATCTTCTCCGTACTTTCTTCTTCTTATTATTTATAGTTTCATAATACATTATCAACACAAGACTTTACTGTCTCAAAGAGTGAAGGTTAATAAGGTATTTATTTATTCTTTTGCTTTTAATTTTAATTGCCAATATTACGAAGCTAGAGTTCGTTTCCCTTCATAGTTTGGGAAGGAACTACCTTTCATGGGTGTTGGATGCTGAAATCCACCTTGATGCATTGGGTCTTGGAGACACCATAAAAGATAAAGATAAAGCACCAAAGCAAAACTGTGCGAAGACTATGATATTTTTGCGTCATCACTCGAGATTCTAAAAATCGAATATTTCACAATTAAGGATCCACTTGTTTTGTGGAGTAGTGTCACGACCCAGACCATCGTGATTGACACCCACACTAATCCTCCGGTGGGAGAACCATTAATACTAATCAGCTGACCCAAGAACTAAAAATTTAAAGATATGGAAGCAGGTTTAAATGACCAAACGAAATACGGATTTCCTATAAACTCCAAAGGTATAAACAAATAACTAACCAAACTAATGTGGAAGTCTTAACCCTTAGAACCTGAAAGTCATTGTACCAAAACATCTAATTCAACAAGTCTAAGGAAATGGGTACAACCCAAAACTAAGCATAAGAAACGTCTAATAATAGTCTGAGTCGAAATAGAATGGACTAAACAAAAATGAAGGATTTTGTGGCAACTTGAAAGAACTGGGTCACCCTTGAAATTCGGTCTCGATCACTGATCTCCTAGCTGAGGTCTATCAATAGCCTCTTGAAGATGCCCTGTACTCAACAAAGAATGAACAAGTGCAGTATCAGTGCACAACCATAGTGTACTGGTAGGATCACACGACTATTCTAGTAAGCGAAACATATATAAGCAGTCACAACATAGTAAACATGAAATGTACAATATATATATACACATTGGTTATCATTTTAGAGCAAAAAACAGTCTTCCAATATCAATCACCATTAGATATGAATGTAATCATCACAAGTACATACACAACATAATTCAATGGTCCTCTCACTAAACCCAATTCAATGGTCCTCTCATGGAACCCATACCCAAACTGTTAGAGTACCGAAACGTGGTACCCGATCCCAATTAGTGTGCCAGATGTGACACATGATCCCATATATTCGCCAGAATGTGGCACCCCATCCAAGTTAGTGTGTTGGAACGTGACACCCAATCAAATTATCATACCACAATCACAAACAGAACGCACATTCTTAGAATCATACAATCAAGTGTGGATTCATGACATACAATCATTCATTCATACTCATTTACATTAGGTTTGATCAATAGTGCTACATTAACATACATACATGCATTACAATGAAGCAATTACCCACATACATCACACATACATCACACATACATCATACATGCATTAAAGGTAAGGTTTTCACTCCCCGAATCCATATTTCAATCCGTAGAACGTAGTATATTGGATAATTATCATTGAGGAAGGTTTTGATCTGAAGTTAAGTGGAAAAAAAAGCCCTAATTTGGGTATTCATATCTTAGGTTGGCCTAGGGTTGATAATGTTGACTATAATCTGGGTAATTAGGCCTCGTTTATTGATCCTTGCATTAATTGTATATTTTTAGACCGCGAACAAGAGGGAAGAATCCGGAAAGGGAAGATTCAAGTGCCTTAGGGGATTCAAGCTTGGATTTGAGGTAGGTGATGGTTGTAAGTTCATGTTGGTGTGATATATGTTTGTAATTACTTCATTGTAATTCGTGTATGTATGTAAATGAAATCTATTGATCACACCTAATGTAATTGAGTATGAACGAATGATTGTATGCCATGGATCCAACACTTGACTGTATGATTATGAGAATGTACATTGTGATTGTGATTGTGGCTTGTTGAATGGATCGGTTGCCACATTCCAGCATAAACATGGGATCGATTGCCACGTTCCGGCATAAACATGGGATGGGTTGCCATGTTCCGACATAAACATGGGATCGATTTCCACGTTCTGGCACACTAACTTGGATCAGGTACCACGAACAGGTATGCTAACAGTTTGGGTTTGGGTTCCATGAGAGGACCATTGAATTGTGTTGTGTATATACTTGTGATGATTATGTTCATATTTAATGATGATTGATATTAAAAGACTGTATGTTGCTCTAAAACGATAATTGTATCTCTTGAGACTTGTGAAATTGTGCGTTATTGGTAAGTGATGACTAATATTGTATATGCGTGTTTTACTTTGTTGTGACTGCTTATGTATATTTCACCTTTCGGATAGCCACGTGATCCTATTGATAGACCTCGACTAGGACTATTGAGCGTGACTGTATTCATGGGTGAGCTAGTTCTTTCAGGCTGCCATATATCTTTCTTGTGTAAGTCCACTCTTTTCGGACTCAGACTATTTGTTTAAGGTGTTGTTTAGTTTCGGGGTTGTACCCCTTGTTCTTAGACTTGTCGTTAGTACAGTTTTGTTACAATGACTTTCAGGTTCTAGGGGTTGTTCTTCCGCATTAGTTTGGTTAGTTGTTTGTTAAGACCTTGGAGTATATGGGAACTCTATATCATTTCTGCATTTAAACCTGCTTCCGTATCTTTAAATGCCTTAGTTTTCTAAAAATTGTTTGTTTGGGTTGTAGTAATGGTTCTCCCACCGGAGGGTTTGTGTGGGTGCCAATCACGACGGTCTGGGTCGTCACAAAGTTGGTATCAGAGCACTAGGTTCGTTGATCTCATTGTACCAAAGCGAGTCTAGTAGAGTCTTGCGGAACGGTACAATGGCGTCCATACTTTTCTTCGAGAGGCTATAGGACTTTAGGAAATACTCACTTCTTTCTACTCCTCCGTGCTATGACTTGAATCCAATTGGTATCTTGGTGATACAAATTGGTATCTTTCCTCCTTCACTCTAGGGTTCTAGGTAGAGCAACAACAACGGTAACACCATCACTAGCAAGAGAGGATGTGTATAGACTACTGATAGTTGAAAAGGATCACCATTCAGAACAAGTATCTATTGCCTCGGATAGATGACCTTTTTCACCAATTGCAAGGTGCATCAGTTTTCTCTAAGATTTATTTAGGGTCTGGTTACCATCAGTTAAAGGTTGAGGCGGTTAAGAATTGGGTTTGACCAAGTTCTATGGTTGAAATTAGCAATTTTGTGGGGCTCTCTAGCTACCATTGTCGCTTGTGGTATGAGTTGAGTCCAATTGGTATCTCAACGAAGTGAACTAGACGCCGTAGTCCCGGCTGAAGGGACACAAGCAAGTTAGTTGGAATTGAGAAGGTTCCAATTTAAAACAATAGATAACAACTCAATGTATTTAAAAATATAATAATAACTCAGTTTGTATGTAAGGATACCAAATAACTCAATTTGGGAGTTTCTCAAACCGACAACCATCACCATGAGTTATGTGATGATACAACATGTTTCCCACGCTACCAAAACTGTCTTATACCTTGTCGGGGTATAAGACGTCCTCAACTAAGTGGATCCACTAAGCTGTGCTTAAAAAGTATGACACTTTCTACCCACGTTGGTTACATGGTTTATGAGAAAATTGAGTTGTATGAACTCATCCCTATATCGGTGCTCAATACTACTTCCAAAAATATACTCAGCTCATATGTTTAAAAACAATCCCTCATCCTTAAGCTTTGAGATTATTACTCAAAAGGTTCTCTTAAAAGAGATTATACTTAAAAACTCATTATGAGTTCATTTGGAAATCGATGTTTCCTCTCTTTTTAAATGTAAAAACATTTACTCTTGAGAATGCTTAGCTCCAATATATTCATATTGAAAAATGAAATTCAACTCTCCTTATATTCAAACTCAAGTACTCAAGTCTTAAACAAGTTTTAAAAGATTGTAAAAGACTTCTTAAAATGACTTGAAAGAACTCTCAAGACTTTACTCTTAACTCTTCCTTGAATTTGAATTATGAATTCAAGGGTTATGATTCATGTTATTAAGGATCTCTCAATGATTAGATGTAGTTTAGAGTAGTTAGAATCAGAAAGGAGTAAAGGTACACCTTAAAGGAACTCAAACGGGTCAAACGACGAAAGCAGGACTGGGGCAGGCGACCCTAGTGCACTGAATGGCGTAGGGCACTATCCCCTAAACTTCAGAGGTGTAATTCTGGCATGCTAGTCTCTGTGTAACACACAAGAAAATTTTTAAGCTAAGACTCGAACCATTCTTCGTTGTGAGTAAGATTTTACCGAGGAATTTAAAATTTTCTTCAGTTTTAAGGTCGCTAGATGAAGCACCTTGAGTTCCAAAAAGAACTAAAGAGAATTCCTTCAAGTCATTCCTAGGTTCTTTTAAGTTTTGGGTCAACTTCAAACGACCATAACGTTTAGCACATGATGTGTTAGGAGACCCATAAGATATCAAAAGAAAGATCTCTGAGTCCTCTTTCCAACACCACCGATTTTGCTAATTTTCGAGCTCGTATGAGAAAGATATGCCCATTTTAAGTCGAGATGTCCAATTAAGGAAAGTTACCAGAAAATATGAGGGATATTTTGGTCTTTTCCTTACCCAATCAGCTAAAAATGAATTTTAGTAATATTTTGTGAACAAATCCGATTTAGGTCACTTCTCATAAATCCAAATACGCTTAGGGTTTAGAAGAGAGTTCATTCAAGTCATTCCTAAGTTCTTTTAAGTTTTGGGTTAACTTCAAACGACCATAAGTTTTAGCATAGAGGAGACCCATAAGATATCAAATGAAATATCTTTGAGTCCTGTTTCCAACACCACCGAGTTTGCTAATTTTCAAGCTCGTATGAGGGAGATATGCCCTTTTTAACTCAGATTGTCTATTTAAGGAAGGTTACCTAAAAATAGACGGGGTATTTTAGTGTTTTCCTTACCCCCACTTACCCTAAATACGAATTACACCAAATTAAGGGTCTAAACTGGTTAGAATTAGTTTCATTCATCCCCAAAAGCATTTAGGATTTTAGAGAGAATATTCAAGAGGAGAAAAAGTTTAATGTTTGAGGCATTTGTTCAAGAAATTCAAGATTTCTCCAAGAACCTAGTACTTTTTGGTATGTAAGCTTCCATAGTATTGGATTTGTTCACGCACACTCTAATCGTGAGTTTGTTTTGCAAATCTATCCATAAATATTGAGTAATTAAAGTTATTGATGAGTTCTTAATAAGTGTTCTTGAAATTTCAATCTAAATTTTGTTTTGTTGAGGTTTTGAGGAATTCTTGAAATGAAAGTTAGTGATTATTACTATCCAACCTACATCCAATCATCAAGAAATACTATATCTAAAGTCATGATCCTTGAATTCATAATTCAAATTCAAGGAAGAGTTAAAAGTATAGTTAAAAGTCAAGTTTTTAGAGTTCTTTAGAGGCTTTTGAGAAAGTCCCTTTAAGTCTTTTCAGGAGGCTTCTATAATTTCTAATAACTTGTTCAAGACTCAAGTAAGTAGCATGAGAGTGAGGAGAATGTATTCACGAGTCTACACTATCATCGAGATCCTTCATATCATGAATCATAACTCTTGAATTCATAATTCAAATTCAAGAAAGAGTTAAGAATACAGTTCAAGAAAGTCTTCAAGTTCAATTGTGAATGCTTTGAAACAAATTATTGATTGGAGCTAAGTTTTGATAAAGTAAGTATGAGAGTGAGAAAAGTAGTATACATGAGTTCCGTATTGTTATGTGGACCTTTGAGTCAAGTTGTTCATGCCTGTAAATTCTGCATAAACTCCATAAATTGAGTATCTTTGAGAGGAGTAGTATCTTCAAGTTCTAAGTCTTGGGTATTGAGTTCCTAATCGTTTTGAGATTATATTCCTAATCGTGGGACTACTACATGTTACCCATGAAGGTCTTTGAGTTGAGTAGTTGATTAACGTATCAAGTGGCATTTCATCCAATACTAAATGCCAACGATCGTTCTCCAGTATAATAACCCAACTACATGTGTTGGCGTCGATCCCACAGGGAGTAGTGCTTCCGTCGAATTCAATAATAAAAGTACAATGACAATCTCTTCAATCAAATAATTCTTGCACAATTAATATTCAAATTCTGGGTTTCAACCACCAATACAAACTTACACTTCAACACAAGAAATCAAATATTAGAGTAAAACTTCGGGAATTGATCAGCCAATTATTGAATCTCAACGAAATGGGTAAACATTACTACTCATAATGGGATAATTTGTTGTAGGTAGGTCGAACCATATATAAAGTAACTTTCTCTCGAACAATTACCTTTTCTATGTTGAATTCTCTCGAACTTCAACACTGATCGAAAGAAACCCAGCTCTTTACCCTCATCAAATCCACTTTCTCGAGTAGGATACAAAGGAAAGGTTACTTACTTCACTCTCTCAAGCTGAAACTACGGAAACCCACTACTAAGGACGCTAAGATTGCCACCTTGGTTCCACACCTCTCTCTCGGGCAAGTGCACAACACTGAAATTGACATACGAAGTTACGCAATTCAATCCCGAAACAAAGCAACAAATTAGACCCACTTCAAATTAGCACCCTTCTTCACAATTAACAAACACCCATTAAGTAAATTCAACAATTGGCTTCATTATCAAAACCCCAAGTAAAGGGTTTTAGCCACTCATCTCAAAAATAAAAAGATCAAAATTAATTATCACTCCCATAGTTGGGTACAAAATGAGAATTATAGATGAAATTCAATTGATAATCTTCTCTCTTACAAAATCTCTCTCAAAATCTTGCTAAAATCGCTCACTAAACCCTTTGGTAGTGTTTTCTCTCTAAATAATTATTTCCTCACTTTCTGAATGAATTTCTCTCTCTAGTTAAAACTAATTTAAACAAGTCTGAAATGCCACTGCTCAGGACTACTCGGCGAAGTAAGTCGGGTATCGCTGACGGATCGGTGAATCATCGATTGCTTTTCATCTCGCCTTCATTTTTCGCTTTTCCTTGGTTTGGCTACTGTGACTTTAGGTGATCTTGGTTGGGATCGCCGAATGACTCCGCGATTTGCCCATTATCCTTCCATCTCGCCTATCAGCACTTGCTTGCATCTTCTTTCGTACTTTTGGTGACCTGGTTGTCCTTCGCTGACTAGATCGGCGATACGCCGAATATGGTTGTTGCTTACCAAATTTACCCCCATTTTAGCTCCAGCATTCTGTAAATTTAGGCGGTATCTTGGTGATTCACTTAATGATATTGGCGATTCACCAAACGACATCATCGATCATCAGGTCTTCTTTTCTTCATTCCTTAAGCTTTCTTTGTTTCTTTTTGCCCAATAGTGTCCATGTTTTGTCTCTAACTCCAAATACCTGAAACTCAAGGGGTTTCATCAGCTATTGAGACAATATATGCATTTGAGGACACCAAATTTATCAAAATGAGGCCCTAAATGAGTCCAAATTGTGGACTTATCAACACCCCCAACTTAAACTTTTGCCTGTCCTCAAGTAATGCTCAAGTTCAGTAGTTCAAAAAGGATGTCTCGAATAGTGCTACACAAGACTCAATCGTGAATGCACACAAAAAGTCCCAACTTACTCATGTCAGGATCAATTTTGTACCCAAAGTTTCAAGTTGTGACTCATCATTATCAAAGAATCTCAAGCTCATTATACTTGCGTTAAATGCAAGTTCAAGCTCAACAAAGGTTTTTCAATGCCCTCATACAAAGAATGATTCCATATTCACACACAATGGTTCCATCATTTAAAGTTTCGGAATCAAGATCAACACTCACACTCAACAAGATAAACACAATGCATGATTTCACCCATAGGTTTGCCCTTAATTTCCAATTGACTTTTGCTTCAGCTCATTCAAGATAAAAAAAGGTCTTTTCAAGGCTTGTAATGGGGCTGAGTGTAAAGGTATGGTCATTTAGGCTTATAGGCTAAAAATCCTCATGAACTGTGATGTGAACAACACCTTCTTTCCTTCTCTTTTGTCATTTTCATTCAAGCTCAAAAGTCACCTCTTATTCATCTTCCATGCTTCATTGGAAACCCCATTTTCTTTGTATTTCCACAACTTTACTTCATGACTCTTTCTTTCTTTTTCTTTTTCAATTTTTTATTTTATTTTTATATATGGAGGGGTTCCATTTTTCCAAAACATGGGCATGAGGGACTTCTTTGCATTTACATGATTTGCCTTCTCTTATCACCACACCCCAACTTAGGCTTTTGGCCTAAGTTGACGATTCAAACAAACCACAGATCATGAGGATTATGGGTAATGGCTAAGGAGAGGTTACAATGTTACCAAGTTTCTTCCAAGAAAAGGTCAAGGCTCAAAGGGTGTTCAAAAGAGGTTCACACACTCACAAGGTAAGCCACAAAAGAGGTATACTTTCAAAATTGCCTAAGATCATCTCAAGAAATTGCATCACTTAGTCAACCGGACCAACGGGGCAAGTTTTACTTGTCATCACACATGGTTCACGGTAAGCTCATCACACAAGGCATTGACACCCAAGTCAAAAAAGACTCCACACTTTCGCTAGTGTGCAATGTTCATCAAAAGATACTCGATTCAATGATTGACTAGTCACAGCGAGATTCAAAAAGTTCACATATTGTCTATGCGACTTCAATTGGTCTCATCGTAGCTGCACATTCATTTTTGTTCGAGCAGAGCACTGTTTAAGTCATCAGTATTGATCAAACCGATACTCAAATTTGCACAAGAACAACTACATTCCACACAAACAAGGGGTGTTGTCAAAACGAGGAGGAGGTTCGCTGAGGACACTGAGCAATCTCTACACCCCCACCAAAAATAGTCAACATTATCCCCAATGTGGGTAGAGAGCGGGTATTTATCGCAAGTAAACTAATTATGAACAATAAATAAAAATTGACAAGAAATGAAAATAATCTAGTGTGTAAACAAGTAGAGCAAGGTCACAAGGAATCTTCACTAAATGCCCAGTTGGCGATGGAGTGAACTGATCGCCGAGTGCTTCGGTTCTGTGCCTAATGTTATTCAGATAGCCCTAAGTTCCAATAGCTTGCACTCCTAGAGAAGGTAAATTAGCGCAGATGTAGTGGATCGGCAAACAACTTGGTGATCCATATAATGAACTTAAAGCATCACCGATCGATTCTTGAGAAGCGTTGTCCGCTTTGATTAGAAAGGGCGAGGAAAATTGGGTCTCCTAAACACATCGACGATACGCCGACTGGTGAAGGTATCCCGCCGAATGTTCCAGAGTCTCAGTCTCAATATTTTAGATTCATAAGGCGAAGCAAGTCATGCTCGCCAAAATAGTTCGGCGACTCGCCAAAAAGACTTTTGTCTCACTCATGATCCCTACTCCTGCAAAATCAACAGACATTATTCAAAACACTAACACTTGGATTGCCTCCCAAGAAGCGCCTTATTTAACGTCATGGCACAACGTGGAAATTCTCTCAAGCATCTTCCAGGTACACCACCTCAATTAAAGAAATCTCATGGAATTCTCCAAAGTATAATTTTAAGCATTGCCCATTCACCTTAAATGCATGTCCCTTTTGACCCTCAACTTCTATGGCACCATTGGTGAATACTCTTGTCACTCTAAATGGTCCTGACCATTTGGACTTGAGCTTTCCTGGAAAGAGTCTAAGTCAGGTATTGTAGAGTAACACCCAGTCTCCCACTCTAAACTCCCTCCTAATGATTTTAGCATCATGACATTTCTTCATCTTTTCCTTGTAAAGGGCTGAACTTTCATAAGCTCTGAATCTGAATTCATCCAATTCGTTTAATTGTTCCACTCTCTCCCTTGAGGTCTTTGTCCAGTCCAGATTTAAAGCTTTCAATGCCCACAACGCTTTGTGATCCAACTCAACGGGTAGATGACAAGATTTGCCAAAAACTAGTTGATACGGAGACATCCCAATAGGTGTTTTGTAAGCGGTCTGATATGCCCATAGTGTGTCATTGAGCTTTCGAGACCAATCGATTTTGTTGGCATTCACTGTCTTGGAAAAAATGCTTTTGATCTCCTGGTTTGACACTTCAACCTAGCCACTTATTTGGGGATGATATGGCGTTGCTACTTTGTGTTTAACCCCATACTTTCTTAATGTAGCGGAGAACCACTTGTTGCAAAAATGGGATCCCCCAATGCTAATAATAGCTCTAGGAGTGCCAAATCTCGCAAAGATATAGTGTTTCAGAAATTGGACGACGCTTTTTCCTTCATTGTTTGGAAGTACAATAGCCTCCACCTATTTGGAAACATAATCTACAGCCACCAAGATATACTTATATCCAAACAAGCTAACAAAGGGGCCCATGAAATCGATTCCCTAAACATCAACTAGTTCCACTTCTAAAATAGGAGTAAGAGGTAACTAGTGCCTTTTAGAAATTCCACCTTGCTTATGACATTGAGCGCATTTATTTACAAATTCATGTGCATCCTTGTAGAGGGATGGCCAGTAATATCAACTTTGGAGAACTTTAGCGGCTGCGCGCACACTGCTAAGCTGGCCTCCCACTGGAGACGCATGGCAAGCAAGGAGAATTCTTGCCACCTCTTCTTCCGGAACACACCTTCTAATGATACGATATGCACACTCTTGAAACAAGTATGGTTCATCCCAAAAGTTCTTTTTAACGTCGAACATGAACCTCTTTCATTGGTAGAAGTTCAGCTCATCCGGCATTAGTCCACACACAATGTATTTTGTGAAATCTGCATACCAGGGTGATTTTTCAAGGGATATTGCAAACACTTGTTCATCGGGGAAGGAATCGTCTATGTCAACTTCATACTCATCATTCTCCTTGCCCTCCAACCTTGATAACTGGTCAATTACCTGATTTTTGCAACCTCTTCTATCTTTAACCTCAAAGTCAAATTCTTGTAATAGAAGCACCCACCTTATCAACCTTGGTTTTGCATCCTTCTTTGCCATCAAGTAGTGGAGTGCAGCATGATCAGTGTGAACAATCACTTTAGTGCCTAACAAGATGCCCGGAATTTCTCAAATGCATAAACTACTACAAGCAACTCTTGTTCAGTGATGGTATAGTTACGTTAAGCACTATTTAGAGTCTTGCTTGCATAATAAATTGGGTGAAAAAGCTTGTTGCATTTTTGCCCCAATACCACACCCAATGCCATGCCACTAGCATCACACATCACTTTGAAAGATTCCAACCAATCTGGACTGATAATGACTGGGGTGGATACTAATTTTTATTTCAAGCATCAAAACGAAGCCATACAAGCTTCATCAAAATAAAACTTCACTACCTTCTCCAAGAGTTTGCACAGGGGCTATGCAATCTTTGAGAAGTCCTTGATGAACCTCCGGCAAAAACCGGCATGTCCCAATAAGCTACGAACACCCTTCACTGAAATCGGCAGAGGTAGTTTCTCAGTCACCTCAATTTTTTCCTTATCGACTTTCAGTCCTTTTTTGTGACACCTTGTGCCCAAGAACTATGCCTTCCTTCACCATGAAGTGACATTTCTCCCAATTTAGAACCAGGTTTGTTTCCACGCATCTTTGGAGTACTTGCCCCAAGTATGTCAAGCATTCTTCAAATGTATCCCCTACGACTGAAAAGTCATCCATGAACACTTCAATAGAATCTTCTACCATGTCCGCAAAAATGGATAACATGCAACGCTGAAATGTCGCCGGGGCATTACATAGCCCAAATGGCATTCTTTTAAACGCAAACGTTCCATAAGGGCAGGTGAAGGTGGTTTTCTCTTGGTCTTCTGGTGCAATAGAGATTTGGTTGTAACCGAAGCACCCATATAGAAAGGAGTACCAGCCCCTCTCTGATAGCCGGTGAAGCATTTGGTCCATAAAAGGCATCGGAAAGTGATCCTTTTCAGTCCATGAATTTAGCTTTCGATAATCCATGCATACTCTCCACCCGATCACCGGTCTAGTCGGTACAAGCTTCTCCTTTGCGTTTGGGACTACGATGATACCTCCTTTTTTTGGTACACATTGCACTGGGCTTACCCATTTGCTATCCGCATTAGGGTAGATCACACTTGCGTCCAACCATTTGATGATCTCCTTTTTTACCACTTCTTGCATTGGTTGGTTCAATCTCCGCTGATGCTCAATACTAGGCTTACACTCATTATCAAGCTGAATTTTTTGAGTGCAAATACCGGGAGGAATTCCCACTATATCAGCGATGGTCCATCCTATAGATTTTATATCTTTTCGCAACACTTCAAGGAGAAATTTCACCTCCCATTCAAGCAAGTCAGCTGCAATGATCACTGGTAAAGTGTTATTTGCCCCTAAGAAAGCGTATTGGAGATGAGAGGGAGGAGCTTTCAATCCCATATTAGGTGGTTCTTCTGTTGATGGCTTTGCGGGAGGGCTCTCTCTATTTTTTAGGTCAATATCCAACTTGATTGGAGTCTTTGAATACCCTCCTAATCCCGACAAGGAAGCTACAACTTACTCATTGCCCTGAACTTCGGATTCATCATGATTAGCGAGTACAACTTCAAGGGGTTCATTTATGCACATCAAATGACTTACACTAGCTACCGCCTCATTAATAACATCATCAGTAGACACCACATGAATATCACTTGAGTGTTTAATAGATTTACAAATATTAAAGGTTACTTCGTCTTCGTTCACCTGAATCTTCAATTTTCCACTTTCAACATCTACCAATCCCTCTCGGTTGCCAAGAATGGACTTCCCAAGATAATGGGAATTTCGTCATCTATTTCACAATCAAAAATCAGAAAATTAGCTTGAAAAATGAACTGATCGACCTTTACCAAGATGTCATGAAGTATCCCAACCGAATGTTTGATTGAACGGTCTGCCATCAGGAGTCTCATTGTGGTTGCTTTCGGTTCACCCAACCCAAGTTGTTTGTACATCGCATAGGGCATTAGGTTGATGCTTGCTCCCAAATCGCATAAAGCTTTAGCGAATTGGAGTATGCCTATGGTGCAAGGAATAGTGAATGTCCTGGGACCTTCTCTCTTTTTGATCATCTCCTTAGTCATGATTGCACTAAATCTATGGGAAACTTCAATTGTCTAAAAATCCAAACTCCTCTTCTTTGTGACCAACTCTTTCATGAACTTGACGTATCCCGGCATTTCCAATAATGCTTCCACAAGAGGGAGGTTGATTGATAGTGTCTTGAACACTGACAAGAACTTTTTGAACTTCTCATCTTCATTTTTCATCTTTAATCCTTAGGGAAATGGTGGAGGTATTTTGGGTAAGGGTTGCATGACTTTTGGAATTTGAACGTGTTGGTCCACTTCCTTTTGTTGTTCTTTGGCAAAGTTTTGATGAATAAACAATTCTTGTTCCTCCATGCCTTCACCTTCTTCATGCTTTTGAACATCGTCATTTCCCATCACATTACCTATTGCCACCTTTCCTTTACCAGTAACTATAGCCAGCCCTCTATCGTCACATTCCCTTGTTATATTTGGTTTCAACTGAGATGATAATAAACTCCGTTGTCCTTCAAGTGTCTTGATGGTGTCGGCATTAGAGTTCACTTTACTATTCAATGATGAAAATTCATATTTCATCCCTTTCAACAAATCATCCGAACCTTCAACTTTGTCAAGTATGCGTGACAACAGGTCATTCACCCGAGGACTGCCTGCACTCCCTTTAGATTTTGGACTTTCACTTGAGTGAGTATGGTTCTCCTCATAATCATATTCCCTTCTCCAATAATCATTTTGCTCAGCCCAATCTTGATAGTATCTCTTTTGTTCTTCTCCCTTATGATAGTTCCAACCTTGATTTCCGCCTTGTTGTAGATAGCGTGGGTGGAAACCCTCCTCGTACCTCTTGGAGTTCCAACCTTGATTCTCCCCCGGCCTTGAGTGACTGGAAGAAGAACCCTCCTCAACTCTAAACACTCCACATGTACCCTTCAGGTGCTCTTGTAGAACCTCCATTTGAGTTATCATCTTCTTGATGTTCTCATGCCTCTCTCTCTCTTTATCAAGTTGTTATTACGTTAATCGAAAATGAAATGGAGAGACTTGATCCTCTTGGGTGTACCATGCTTGGTTTATCCTAGTCATTTCATCCAGAAGAAATGAAGCTACCTCAAATGGTTGTAACATTATTCCTCCTCGTACCAATTGATCAGCTACTCCTTTATTAACCGAATCTAGACTTCGGTAAAAATATTAAAGCAACATATCATTTGGTAGCCCATGAGTTGGGCATTTAAGTAGGAGCTTCCTAAATCTCACCCACGTTTAATGGATGGGTTCCCCCTCACGTCGCTTGAAACTTTGAATGTGGTCTCTAAGTTTCATCATCCTTGATGGAGGAAAGAATCTTGTGTTAAATGCTACAACCAGCTCCTCCCATGATGTGATGGAATTGTTTGGTAACTCGGCTAACCATTTATTAGCTTCTCTTATTAAGGACAGTGGGAATAACCGCAATCGAATTGACTCTTGAGACACATTTTTGAATGTAAAAGGGCTGCAAACGTCAATAAAATTTCTCACATGCTCATACGGGTCTTCGTGATCTAGCCCTCCATATATTCCACTCATTTGGAGAAGATGAAGAGTTGTGCTAGTGACTTAAAACATTACACTCTCATCAGTTTGTGGGATGCAAATTGCACCCATCCCACCCGATTGAGTTGGGTTATAGACACTATTGATGTCGTCTATACCTTCTTGATGACCTGCTCGGGTGTCATTCATCTCTTCTTCACTCATGTTCACTTTTACGTAGCCCAACCACTACCTACACAAAGCCGCCGAAACTATTTAACTACAGTCAATGAATTTTTAGAGTGTCAAATCTTCAATCAAAGAATTCTAAGTAATGCTATTCCCTGGCAGCGGCGCCATTTTGATTAACGAATCAAGTGGCATTTCATCTAATACTAAATGCCAACTATCGTTCTTCAGTATAATAACCCAACTACGTGAGTTGGGGTCGATCCGACAGGGAGTAGTGCTTCCTTCGAATTAAATAATAAAAGTACAATGACAATCTCTTCAATCAAACAATTCTTGCACAATAATATTCAAATCTCAAATTCCGAGTTTTAACTACCAATCCAAACTTACACTTCAACACAAGCAATCAAATATTAGAGTAAAACTTGAGGAATTGATCAGCTAATTATTGAATCTCAACGAAATGGGTAAACATTACTACTCATAATGGGATAATTTGTTGTGGGTAGGTCGAACCATATATAAAGTAACTTTCTCTCGAACAATTACCTTTTCTATGTTGAATTCTCTCGAACTTCGACACTGATCGAACGAAACCCAGCTCTTTACCCTGATCAAATCTACTCTCTCGAGCTGGATACAAATGAAGTGTTACTTGTTTCACTCTCTCCAGCTGTAACTAAGGAAACCCACTACTAATGACGCTAAGATTGCCACCTTGGTTCCACACCTCTCTCTCGAGCAAGTGCACAACACTGAAATTGACACACGAAGTAACGCAATTCAATCTCGAAACATAGCAACAACTTGGGCCCACTTCAAATTAGCACCCTTCTTCCCAATTAACAAACACCCATTAAGTAAATTCAACAATTGGCTTCATGATCAAAACCCCAAGTAAAGGGTTTTAGCCACTCATCTCAAAAACAAAAAGATCAAAATTAATTATCACTCCCATAGTTGGGTACAAAATAAGAATTATAGATGAAATTCAATTGATAATCTTCTCTCTTACAAAATCTCTCTCAAAATCCTGCTAAAATCGCTCACTAAACCCTTTGGTAGTGTTTTCTCTCTAAATAATTATTTCCTCACTTTCTGAATAAATTTCTCTCTCTAGCTAAAACTAATTTAACCAAGTCTGAAATCTCACTGCTCAGGACTACTCGGCGAAGTAAGTCGGGTATCGCTGACGGATCGGTGAATCACCGATTGCTCTTCATCTCGCCTTCATTTTCGCTTTTCCTTGGTTTGGCTACTAGGAATTTAGGCGATCTTGGTCGGGATCGCCGAATGACTCTGCGATTCACCCATTATCCTTCCATCTCGCCCATCAGCACTTGCTTGCATCTTCTTTTGTACTTTTGGTGACCTGGTTGTCCTTTACTGACTAGATCGACGATATGCCGAATATGTTTGCTGCTCGCCGAATTTACCCCCATTTTAGCTCCATCATTCTATAACTTTAGGCGGTATCTTGGTTATTTGGCGATTAATTGAATGATATTGGCGATTCGCCAAATGACATCATCGATCATCAGGTCTTCTTTTCTTAATTTCTTAAGCTTTCTTTGTTTTTTTTTGCCCAATAGTGTCCATGTTTTGTCTCTAACTCCAAATACCTGAAACTCAAGGGTTTTCATCAGCTATTGAGACAATATATGCATTTGAGGACACAAATTTATCAAAATGAGGCCCTAAATGAGTCCAAATCGTGGACTCATCAGTAGTTCATGCCCGTAATTCTGCATGAACCCTATTTTGAGATGTCTTTTACAAACCTTTTTAAAACTTGTTTTAAGACTTGAGCATATGAGTTTGAGGAAGAGTAGAGCTGAGTTCATTTTCTTTAAAACTTTATATGGGAACTAAGTATTTCCAAGGGTAAATGTTTTTACATTTAAGAAAAAAGGAAACACTGTTTTCCAAAAGAGTGTTCATGAGTAGTTCTGAGTACCATATCTTTTAAGACAAAGATTTTTTAGTAATAATCTCAAAAACGAGAAAGAGCTATGTTTTTAAAAACATATGGGCTAGTATATTTTGGGAGTAGTATTGAGCACCATTATGGGGGAGAGTTCATACAACTCACTGCCCCCATAAACCATGTAGCCAACGTGGGTAGAAAGGGTCATACTTTTAGATGATTCCTTATTGCTTTTTAGCATAGACTAGTGGATCCACTTAGTAGTAGGTTCTATATCCCGGCAAAGTATAGGACAGTTCTGGAAGCGTGGGATAGATGTTGTATCATCACACTACTCATAGTGATGGTTGTCGATTAGAGAATCTCCCACAGAGTTATATTGTATTTTATATATACAAGACGAGTTATTATTGTATTCTTCAATACATTGAGTTGTTTTCTACTGTTTTAAAAGGTTTTCAAATATTGCATCTTATCTTGTTGATTTATCTTGAGTAGAGTATCCTGAGTTGAGTATCTTATTATTGAGCTGAGCCCTATTTTCTCTGAGTTGAGTTGAACTATGTTTTATTGAATTGTGTTGAGTGAGTTGAGAAGAGGTTAATATTTTTCTTTTCCATCAGTTCAAGCTTATGTTTATGCTTTTGAATTCCCCTTACATTCTTGTACATTCCATATACTGACCCATTTTGCCTGCATCATTTCATGATGCAAATACAGGTATTCAGTATCAACAACAAGCATTTTGTTGAGGTCGTGTGATATTCTAGTTAGCTTTGGTAAGCCTTTTTATATACCGGAGGACTTCACCTTTACCTTACAGTTAGTAGTTTTGGAGATGTCATGGGTCTTGTCCCGATATCTTTCTGCAATAGCAGAGGCTTCATAGATATACAAGGTTGAGTAGTTTTCTATATGTATCTACTTTGAGTTGTTTTTATAAACTGTGAGTTTATCTATTGAGTATTTTTTTCAGATCATTATCAAGATTAAGTATTTGAGTAATTCGCTCCCCTAGCCTTCGTCTCTCAGTGTCAGTGTCGGCTCAGCAGAGTGCTTTTGCCGTTGGTGTTCTTT
>JAJOOR010000141.1:0-29898 GCA_036250505.1 Solanum acaule
TCATCCCCCCAACATAAAACACTTTTATTGACAGAAAACAAAGCACAATTAAACTCAGAACCAGCTGAAATAGAGTGGATCTGACCTTCAAACTCATTGTTTGTGGTCATGTTATAACCCCAGCAATCAACAAGTGAAGTGTTCCTATGCTTCCCCATTAAAGGTTGCCTTAGTCCACACAAATGATTTTCACCTGCAGATATTTCCAAGTATTGAGACCCTTTGATCATAGGCTGAGGCACTCCCATTTGTACAAAATTACTTTTCCCCCAACAATAAGGCTGGTAAGAATCCATCAAAAGTCCACATACAAAGCCATTTCCAGCAGTAAGACCAATAAAAGGGAAATGAGCTGGAGTTGAATATATTATAGAAGAAGTAGAGCCATAGCAGCTGACCAAATGAGATCCATCTGACTTCAACCCACAAAAAACAGAACCATATTCACCATATGAAATAGCAATTGAAGACATTGATCCAAACCCTGATACTTTTGAAAATATTACAAGGAGCATAAAAGCTCTTACAAAGTATCTACATTTCCACATCACCACACACCACTTATTAAACACGTCCATTACACAAATTAAAAATTAAACAAAGTACACAAACAAAAAGTCAGTGCTTTCTTTCACCTTTATCCTTTTGATAGAACCAAAATACCACTCCTCCTTCTCCCTAGTAGCTGAGTTGATTTATGAAACACACGAAAAAAAAATAGTTCAAACATACCATGGGTGGGTAGGTGGGATCAAAATTCACAGCTTTCCTTCATCCCAAATAATTATAATACCCTCAACATCAATACAATTAAACAAAATTTGTAGCCAAGAAGATGCATATTTCAGTTCAAGAAACACAAAAAAGAGAAGATAATGACATTTTTTTTAGCCCCTTTTGTGTCAAAGTTATCGGTGCCCTCAAGAATGAAGTGGTGAAAGACAGCATATGAGATATAGAGAGAGAAAAGTGAGCATTAAATGCTTCAAAACTACATCTTCTCAAAATAAGAGCAGTGTAGGTGATAGCATTTAATGAAAAATTTATTGCAAAATTGATATTTCAATGCCTGGATACCTGCACACATGTCCTCCCTTACTTTCTACAAATAACTAAATTTTATTCAAATTTTCTCTCTTCTTATAGAGTACACCATAATTAACTAAAATTTCCATTATAATTGTACCTACTTAGTACAATCATTATCAAAATCCCCCCTAATCATCCTAAAAGTACCAGCTTTAAAATTTTTATTTCTACTTTCTCCGTCCAACAATAGTTGTCCCTCTGTCTAACAATAGTTGTCAAATATACTATTTTAGAATGTCCAACAATATTCCCTCCGTCTAATAATAGTTGTCCACTATACTAAAAATAATTGTCCAACAATATTTGTTCAATCTAGAAAATCAAGCGATAATTTACCTTTTGAATCTATTTTATCCTTGGTATTAAATATTAATATTATCATCTAACATATTTTTCAAAACATTAAATTTAATAAAGTCAAAGGATAATATAGTAATATTACCTACTATTATTTACTATTGTTTTTAAGGGGTGTGTCAAGTCAATAGTTGATAACTATTATTGGACAGAGGGAGTACTAGTCTACTTTATGAAATCAATGAATAATTTTACGGTTAGTTCCTAATTTACTCTCATAATTAATTATAGTTATTTCCCTATTATATTTATTATATTTGAAAGGTGACATATTCCCTATGTCCCTAATTATCTATCCACTTTTGAATTGTCCCTAATTACCTATTCACTTTTGCATTGACACACTTATTAAGAAAACAATAATTGATATATTGAGTTTACCATTTTACTCCTATTAATTATGAAGTGAATGAATTGAAAAATTAAGATTTTCAAGAAGTTTTATATTTTGCAAAGTAATAAATTGAGGGTATAATAGAGAACATTTTTTTGTTCTTTCTTGATTTGTCAAAATGAACAAGTAACTAAGGACAACTAAAAAAGAAAAATTGGACACATAATTAGGGACAAATGGAGTAGTAAATTACCTTTCTATTTATAATTTTATAAGAAATGCGCAAGTGGACAACTATTGTTGATAGAGTGTTTATTTATTTTATCGTCTGCGCCAGGTTTCAAGAATAGTTCTGCAGACATGTATGTTCTCCTAAAGGAATTATTTCATTTCACGCTTGGAGATTTAGTGATGATCTAATAGGTTCAATAATTCGTGAGTGATGATCTAAAAACACGAAATATGATTGTGGATCTGTGTTGACGTGAGTTACATATTTGTTTTAGTGGATTATGATTTACCTGGGCATCTCCCACCTTGAACTCTATTTTACTCTTCAAATACAGAGTTTTTTATTTTTTCGACAATCAACTTCAATTCAATTATCTATTTTACTTTCTAAATAAGAATTTTTTTCTCTCTCTTTAATATTATATTATTATTGTTATAAAATAATAGTATAATGTGGATGTCCACTACACCAAGATATTACTAGTTTACTTCCCTCCATTATGAAGATAACATCCACTTTTATGATCATTATTCTTGTAATATTTCACCTCCATAACTTCCTCCATTATATTCATATTTAATGTCATGTTTATGACTAACCTTTTGTATGCCTCTATGCTACACTATAAATGCATAAGAGTTCATATTGTATACACTTGAAAATTTGGTGAACACTTGAATACTTGGAAGAATAAGAAAGGCTCTCATATCTTGTCTCTATATTTCTATTGTTCTCATCTTCTATATTTCTTGTCTTATTTTGCTTTAGTTTTACAACACATTATCAGCACGATTCTCCAATTTTTCAAATTAAGTTTCAACTTGAGTTTTTCCACCCGTAATAAGAAAAGGTAAAGATAAGTAAATTATGTTAATCTTCGTAACAATATTGAGAAGAACTATTAAAATGTTTTAATTTATTTTAACTTGAGACTTTTATATGGTTCCAACATGTTGTTCTAATTAATTAATTTTATTAATTTCTTCTATTTTAAGTCAAATTCAGATTAGATTTATGGTATTCAATATTTATTTTTTTGGTAATGCATTTGGTTTATTAAGACATTGATTGAGGGTAAGACGGTAAATTCAAGTTTCACCGCACCAAGTGGGTAAGACATCGAGTTAAAGTCTCCGTGCACCATGATAATAAGAAGTTGGGTTCAAGTCCCATTAATTTATGACCTAAAATGCTTCCTTATGAGTAAGACGTTGGGTTCAAGTCCCAACATAATATAATGACGATGTAATGATGACTGAACAAAGTGATATGCTCTTGATAAAAGTCATGAAATCCTCCTAATTGATTTGCTCCATTCTCTTATGTGAATGTGGTAGCAGGACATGATATGTCTGAAAATGACAAATGGCTGAATATATGAATATGAGTGTGGTAAAATGTTAATGGTCATCATTGTGGTGATTAAAAGGAAGAACATTATTAGTTCTTAAGATGGTCATTCAAATGTGAACGTAATTTTTGGCCATCAAAGTGGTATGAAAGGTTATTGGGCACATTGGGTTGGTGCAACCCAATTTGAAAGTTTTGTAAATCCTCCATCAAAAAAAAGAAATACAAAGTGGTAGTACATTTAGTACTTTTAAAGTGATGTTGAGGTGGGTCAAATAAATTTGATAATGTCAAAGTATGACTAATAAAAACTTATGAAGTATGTACAAATGGTTATGGTCATTTCTTGAACAGAATGTGACTTGGGATAATGTCAAAGTAGGACTAATAAAAACTTATGAAGTATGTACAAATGATTATGGTCATTTCTTGAAGAGAATGTGACTTGTGTTCATATGGATAAGTACATGTTCATGTATGGTTAGATATATGTCACATCTCACCTTTACAAGAGGTTTGAGGGATTGAAAAAAAATATTTTGACATAAATGGTCATTTTGGTCATATACTTTGAGTAGTACACAAATATTGTGGCATATTTTATTATGAACTATTGGAGGACAAAATAAAGAAATGATTCTTGCTTGTCATAAGGTTGTGGTCATGACCAAAATAAATGTTGTTGTGTGGCAACACAAATTTGTCATTGCTTGTCAAGAAGTAAGTCTTGCATGTAATAACTTAACCATGAAAATAACAATAATTTTATCCTTGAAGGAGATGGTCGCCATAAAAATGGTGTTATGAAATATTGATTGTATCTTTAAATACGCTTTGAATGTTCCTCATTAAAAACCTTACCAGGAAAATCCAATAGGAATAAAATCATGGTTAAGGAAAAGAGTACAACGCGTATTTTTCTCCCCCTGATAAAAATTTACTTGATATCTCGGAGACAATGCATTCCAATCTTATATCACAACTTCTCAAATATTGATGTTGGCAATCCTTAGTGAATAAGTTTACAAGATTATCACTTGAACGGGTCCTTGAAGAAGATCATATGTGAAAAATAATTTTGGTGAAATATGCTTTGTCCGATCTCCTTTGATTGTATCCCCCTTCAATTGAGCTATATATTATTTTCGTATATGGTGGTTGAAATATCCCTTTACAAAATCACATATTTTCTTAATATGATGGGTCATTGATCCCAACCAAACACACTCCCAACTTACTTCATAGATGAATATTATTTCTGCATGATTTGAAGAAGTGGTTATTCTTTGAATGCCAAGATATTGTTGTGTCTCCACATGTAAACAAATATCTCATTTGCGTTCGAGCTCTATGTGGATCAAATAAATATTATGCATCTACATAATCAAATAATTTCTGACTCGGAGATTGATCATTTCAATTTTATTGAAGCTCGTCTTTTCTTCTCAAAGAAAATCACACATCTTCTATGTGTTGAGTCACTTGCTTTGTTAGTTTCTTGGCATAACTTGAATGATAATATGACAATTCCTTCACATAACTTTCGTTGTGTAGATCAAATAATTTTGTAGCATTTACATAACAAGCAATCTGTAAATGCAACAATTAATATAGTACAAGATATTTTCTAATAAGTTTCATGAGATTGAAAAGATTCTTTCCCTGTGTTAAGCAATCTTAGAACTACTGAGTACTCAATGGAATTGCTTTAAGACAATTTAAATCATTCAAGGATTTTTATATAACCCTTATCTTCTAGTTAGGCATCATAATAATTCATCATACATATTCAAGTATTTCATCTATTGGCAGATTGAAACAAGTCTCATTGCATCCACCACTCAAGAATATATCTCTATTTAATGATGTTAGGACTTTTGTAAAATCCCTTTATGCCCCAAGGCAAAAATCGCACTTTATATCTTACGATTATACTTTCGCACAATGATTCATTTGTACCCTACTGACATTATATCTTAATCTATGAACTATACGTTTAAAAACATCACTTTTCCAAGTGAAACAAAATATACTTGAATATTGCATTTTATTTTGCCAATCATTTATCTGTCATATTATATGATAGATTTGAATTCAAGATCCTTGTAACCATTTATAGCATTGAGTGCTATTTCATATCAAAGAAACCATTGACGGTCATTTGACACGATTCCAATACGACATAACTTAGTGAGATCTCTTCATTTTTAATCATTTCAGGTCCCTGAACCTTTTCCAAGATTTTATGAAGTGTTATGTCGTTGTGCTCTTTCAAAGAATTGACCTCATTATCATGACCATTTTGATAATTTGCTCCTCTCCTTCCTCAAGGAGTTTTACGTTTGGAATCGATTAGTTTATCAGGATTCTGGCGTACCATAGACTCTGTCCTTCAAGGACTATTTACTAGAGCATTTGCATCTTAATTAAATATTGGGTCAGCAAATACATCTACCAAATTATTTGCCACATTTTGCAAATGAATTATCTCTTGAACTTTAAGTTCATATATTTTTAACGAGGATCTAGATAATTTATCCCACACGTGATTTTCAACTGCTAAACATATCTCCCCCTAATGTTAGGAAATCTAACATTTACCCCCAACCTCATTTGGGGATCCATCTTTGTGTGTGGTGGAGCAATAAAATTATATGTGCATACAACAAATTGTTAGATGGAACTTATTTGGTTCCTGACCTTGAACCAATTGGATGGGAGAACCTTTTTGGCTTGATGCGTACATGTTAAATAAACTCATCTCATACCAAATTTTATTTGAGATATTTGTTCTCATAATCAATGGTCTAGCTTGTAACATCCCGCCTTAGAGAGAGCTAGATTTAGAAAGAACTTTTTTGGAAAGAGCCAAATCTAAAATTTTGCAAGTTATGCTAAGTTATGAGTTTTGGGTCAACTTCAAACGACCATACCTTTCTGTACATGATGAGTTAGGTGGCCCATATAATATCAAATGAAAGGTATTGTAATCCTCTTTCCAACCCCAACGAGTTTGCTAAGTTTCGAGTTCGGATGAGGGAGATATGCCCGTTTGAAGTCTGCCTGTCAAGTTAAGGAAAGTTACCCAAAATTATGAGGGCTATTTTGGTCTTTTCCTTACCCCTTCAGATTTAAAACATTTTTAGTAAGGTTTTAGGGGTATAAACTGATTTGGTTCATTTTTCACAACCCTAATTACGCTTAGGGTTTTAAAAGAGAGTTCAAGAAGAGAAAAGAGGAGAAAAGAAGGAAGGTTCAAGGCGTTCATCAAGATTTCTTGCGAATCAATGATTTTTTTCTCCAAGAGTTTGATCCCTAAGAGTATGTGAGTTCTCATAGTGTTGGGTTTGTTCACCCATACGTCAATCATGTGATTTTAATTGCAATTTCGTTCTTGAGGTTGAAGGATTTGAGTTCTTGATGAGTTTTCTTGAAGTTCATTCGTTAATCTTGATTGTTGGGGTTTTGATGAATTCTTGAGATGAATGTTAGTAATTGGAGGGTTGTTTTGATTAGATTTTTGTGTACTTATGTTGGGTATTCGAATCTAAGTGAGTTGAGGAAAAACTATTTGATTCTAGGCAAATTAGGATCAGAAAACGAGAAAGAAAATTCGTCGGGATTGTTAGGCAGGGGGGAAGCGTGCCTCGCCAGCAGTGCGCCAAAAAAGTTCTTATGTAGTTTAGGGGCTGGCGCCCCGCGCCACTCAATGCACCAGGGTCGCCTGCCCCCACCCCTTTTTATGTCCTTTGGCCCGTCTGAGTTCTTTTAAAGGATGTCTTCACTCCTTTCGATTCTAACTAATATAAACTACATATAAACATCGAGAGATCATTCATAACATGAATCATAACCCTTGAGTTCATAATTCAAATTCAAGGTAGAGTTAAGAGCTAAGTCTTAATAGTTCTTTCGAGTCATTTTGAGAAGTCTTTTACAATTTTTTAAAACTTATTTTAAGACTTGAGTACTTGAGTATAAGAATGAGTAAAATTGAGTTTCATTTTTCGAAATGAATATATGGGAACTAATTATTCCAAAGAGTAAATGTTTTTACATTTAAAATAAGGAGGAAACTTTGATTTCTAAATGAGTTATGAGGAGTTTTGAGTACTATCTCTTTTAAGAGAAATATTTTGAACAATAATCTCAAAGTTGAGGATGAGGAAATGTATTTAAACATATGAGCTAAGTTATATTTTGAGAGTAGTATTGAGCTCCGATATGGGGACGAGTTCAAATAACTCAAAGTCCTCATAAATCATGTAGCCAACGTGGGTAGAAAGGGTTATAATTTTTAGATGATTCCTTATTGCTTTTTAAGCATAGATTAGTGGATCCACTTAGTTGAGGAGTTCTATATCCTAGCAAGGTATAGGATAGTTCTGGCATCATGGGCGAGATGTTGTATCATTACATAGCTCATAGTGATGGTTGTCAGTTAGAGAATCTCCCAAACATAGTTATTTTATATTTTTATATACAAACTAAGTTATTTTATATTTTTATATACAAACTGAGTTATTTTGTATTTTAATATACAAACTGAATTATTTTGTATTCTTATATACATTGAGTTGTTATCTCATGTTTTAAGAGCTTTCTTTATATTGCATCTTTATCACTGCTTTTATATTGAATTGAGTTGAGGTTGAGTTGAGTTGAGACGAGATGAGGTAAGTTGTTTCTTCAGTTCCAGTTCAAGCTTATGTCATATTTTAGATTTCCCCTTGCATGCTAGTACATTCTATGTACTGACGTCATTTGACCTGCATATTTTATGATGTAGATACAGGGAATCAGGATCATCATCCGGCGCTCCTTTGATCCAGTCGAGGTTCCAACTAGAGTTGGTAAGCCTCCTTGCTTTCTAGAGGGTTTCACTTTGAGTTTGCATTTCAGTTTGTTATTAGGATATCGTGGGTCTTGTCCCGACATCAATCTAAGTTAGTAGAGGCTTCATAGACAGATAGATAGATAGATAGTAGTAGTTCATGAGTCTCTTTCATTTCCATCGTTTATGTTGAGAGTTGAGTTGTCTCTTTGGCCAGATGAATGTTTTGAGTTTAAGTATTTGAGACTTTTGAGTTAAAGCCTTCTTTTAAGTATTTGAGTAAGTCTTCCGCTGAGAGTTGAGCTAGGCCAATGGTTCTCTTGGGGCAAACAATGATTCTCGAGTTCCTGCCACATCCAGGGTGTAGGCTCGGAGCGTGACAAACTATAATTAGAGGCATACAATTTCTGCTAAACCAACCAACATTATCAATATAATTTTATAGTTTGGAATTGTGCTCTTCATTTAACAATTCGAGGAAATAACCTTACAAAATATAATTTGTAAGTTGATACAAATGCACATGTGACCATACCATATATGCATCTATTAAATCATAATAGTAAGCGGTCTACATGGCAGGTGAACGGGCCCATATTCACCTTTCTATATGTTCTAAATAATTTCAAGGGATACATTCCCAATCTTAGCTGGTACATTGATCATTTTATCACAAGAACAAGCAACACAAGAGAATTCTTGAAGAATCTTTTATTTCTTCAAACATAATTATGCCAAGTCATTGGTCCTTTCACGGAACCCATACCCAAACTGTTAGTGTACCGGTATGTGGTACTCGATCCAAGTTGGTGTGCCGGACGTGACACCCGATCCCATATATGCGCCGAAATGTGGCACCCGATCCAAGTTAGTGTGTTGGAACGTAACACCCGATCAATTCATCAAGCCACAATCACAATCACAATGTGCATTCTCATAATCATACAATCAAGTCATGATTCATGGCATACAATTATACAATTATCCTCATTTATGACTGGTGTGATCAATAATGCAACATTTGCGTACATACATGAATTATGATGAAGCAATTACAAATATATATCACACCAACATGAAATCACAACCATCACATACCTCGAACAAAGCTTGAATCTCCTAAGAAACTTGATTCTTCCCTTTTCAGATTCTTTCCGCTTGTTCTTGGTCTACAAACAATCATAATAATGTGAGGATCAATAAACAATACCTAATTACCCGGATTATAACCAATAACATCAACCATAGGCCAAACCCTTGATCCCCATACCCAGGTTGGGGTTTCTTCCACCATAAATCACAAATCAAAACCCTCTCTCATCGATAATTACCCAAGAAACTAAGTTCTACGGATCAAAAAGTGGATTCGGGGAGTGAAAACCTTACCTTTGGCCTCAAGAATGGTGGAAAACTGTCAAGAAAACACCTGAGGTCATTCCTTAGCTCTGAAAGTTGAAACTTGCAGAATAAAACATTTTTGGGGTTTATTTCGACTTAAGTCGCGTCTGTCTCACCACAGCGGCCCCGCCCTAGCGGAAAAATCCCGCCTTAGCGGTTTGCACAGAAATAGTAAGCAAATTTAAGAATTCCAAACCCCCATTTCACAACACACATTCATCCCATGACACTCAGAAAATACTTATTCACGCTAAGATTAGTTTTGGGAGTTCTACCCACCTGAATTTAATTTCGTAAAGTCATACGGGTTCCTCAACGCCTTAGCTATCTACTCATATGATCAAATTCATAATTAGATCTCCCAAGTGTTTCCAGATTTCTCTATACCTTACTGACTCTGATTTCATCCAAATCTGGACTAGGTTGGGAAATTCCAAGTTACTCCCAAATAATTTTCTGGCCCAAAATTTTTCCCCGTTGGCTTTTCTATAACTACGGGAACATGTCATTACAAGTTGTCTAACATGGTGACCAAGGAATTCGGTTAAGGCTCAAAGGGATTGACTAAGATCAATATTAATGAAAGAGGGTTTGGGTAAAATGACTTAATCAAATAGGGAGTAGGTTCATCTTCCAAGTAGGCATGGAATGGTAAGGTACGGTATTTGAAAGATTCGATATCGTAACTTCGATATTCGGTTTTTAAAATATTATATCATTACCATACTAATTTAATTCAGTATGGTTCGGTATTTTGAAGTTAGGTTTTGGTATTCTATGGTATGGTAAATCGGTAATGTAATATCTCAGAAGTTGGAAAGTAAAAAAAATGCAGAAAATTGGTTGAAGCAGGTTCTGTGAGTCTAACCTACGGACCATAGGAATTCCTATGGGCCGTAAGAAGGGAGTCGTAGACCTGGAGATGAGTTTTTGGAAAAATTAAATTTCTGAAGTTGACCTACAGATAAACAGGATGAATCGTAGAAGTTTTGACAGACCTTAGAAAGATCCGTAGAAGTGTTCCAGACTTGGTGAAATTTTGGTGTGAAAGTTGAGTTCTACGGTTTGGGTATACGGACCGTAGGAAGTCCTACGAGCCGTATAAAGGTCTCGCCAAAGTTGGATGAGGTTTTAGACTCTAGTACTTGGGGTAGGGTTGACCAGTACGATCCGTAGAAATTTCTACGGACTGTAGATCGCAACCGTAGGATCAATCCAACAGTTATTTTAAGGGTATTTGGGTCTTTTTCTATACTTTAAATTCCAATACCACCTCGTTTTACCCCTAATTCTGAGCCCTATTACTACCCTTCACCCTTTGAAAGTTCTCCAACTCTCTCATTCCATCAAATCCCCAAACCCTCTCCAAGGTTTTCTCCAAAATCCTCTCTCTAGATCAAGGAAGAAGAAGCTAGGGTTCTTCAAGTTCAATTCTCATTTATTCACAAATTTTCTTAAGGATTCAACACCAAGGCATGAATGGAGTTCATCAATGGGTTCCATTCACCCATTGAGTCCTAATGTTTTCTCCAAATTCTCTAATTAAAATTCCATAAATTGATTAGGTTTTTATTCACTTCTTCATGGGTTCAATTGGTGTTGATTCAATTGTTCAATTTTGATCTTATTATGATTGTTTTGACTCAATTACATGTTTTTCAATTTCTTTCACATGAATCCATGAAATTGATCATGATTTTGACTATGAACCCTAATTTGCAGGAACTTGTGAAGAAGCTATGAATGATGCTTTCATGAACTTATGCATTGATTATAAAAGAGGATTTTATGATCTAGGTTGTTTTAGATTGACATTAATGAAAATGTGAAAGGTTTTCTCTCAAATTAATGAATCATGTCTTGGTGAAAGTTTTCTCACTTATACTTGATTCAAGATTTAATGAGAGCTACCATATGATGTTTCAACTTGGATTAGTAACTTAGTTTTGCTTTTCCATGGATGAGAATATATACATATATATATCAACACTATTCCATTGGGATTTAACTTAGCACCGAGAGAACTTTGAGGTAGAGGCTCAAATAGGATAGTCTCTACTAGCAACATCTAGTTCCAAACTACATGCCACTGTAGGTTTGCCTTAAATGGCCTATATAGTGGATCTATATATAGCATATAGAAAGATACAAAGTTCTATCTTGGCAAGTATACTCTCTCTTCTTGGTGTGGGAGTTACATCATATTCTATGTATAACTCACATGGCCTATTATCGATTAAAGCTAATATCCCACAAAATGAACTAAGCTACTTTCAATTTTTTTTATGGAGCTTTCTTTATGATTTCAAGATGCATTAACCATATTCATGATTATGATTCTCTTTAAAGGTTTTTTTTACTATGCTTAGCTTGGTCATACACATCATGTTTCCGATTATGTCACTTTATGACCATGTTTTATGTTTTGATGCATGTCTCTCATACTTAGTGCATTCCATGTACTAATGCATACTTGTGCCTATATTTTTTCACTAATGTAGGGCTTGGCGACTCATCTCCCTCTGTTCGTGGCTAGTTGATCATCGTAATGATTTAAAGACTTGGTGAGTCCTTTTACTCTAAGGACCATGTCACCTTTATTTCTTTTCTTATGTCTTTATGTTTTAAATAGTGTTTATGGTGTATGAGTTACATCCTATCCTCTCATTTTGATGTAATAGAAGGCTTGTCAAAACTATGCTAGACTTCCACACTCTTTCCTTATTATGAAATGTTTTGTTTTTGTCTCTCACTATGTGTATGTATGTCAAGTGGCTTGTGTAGGGCCTCTTGGGGTCTTATATGTCATGTCATGTCTAGGGTGTACTTTGTGTCATGACAAAGTTAGTATTCATAGCACAAGGTTTTAGAAAAAGTCCTAGGATGTCTGACAAACCACGTTGAGTAGAGTCTTGTTCATAAGTGTGAAGTGCGCCACATTTATGAATAGGAGGCTACAAAGCGCTTAGGAAACTTCACTTCTTTCATTACTCTAAAGTCGTGACATAGAGTCTAATATTTCGAAGATCCTTCTTCTTAATCGTGGTCGATCCTTTTCAGGATATGGCCCCTCGAAGAGCTTATGTGAGAAGGAATGCGGGAATGACAATGTTGTGCCCGAGGTTCCTCAAGTTTTGGTTGATCCTTTGGGCTGAACAAGTGACTCATGCCAAATTTTGAGTCACTTTCCAAGGGTTTACTCATGCTATGATGGCCCAAGCCAATAGAGCGACTAATTCTCCCGTGAACCCAAATATGGGTACAGCGGCGACAAGGATAAGAGACTTCACTAGGATGAATCCCCCAGAGTTTAATGGATATAAGATTGATGAGGATCCTCAAGAATTCGTTGATGAGGTTTAGAAGATAATAGGGATTATGGTGTTGTCTACGATTGAGAAGGAGGATTTGGCCACTTATCAACTAAAGGGTGTTGCTCAAGTGTGGTTTGAACAATCGAAGAGAAGGAGGTTGATGCGGGTCCTCTAGATTGGGAGAAATTTAAGGGAGCTTTTCTTGATCATTTCTTTCCTCTTGAAATGAGAGAAACGAAGGTGCTTGAGTTTATTAACCTCCGACAAGGCAATCTGAGTGTGACGGAGTATGCTTTGAAGTTTACTCAATTGGTAAGTATGCTCTAACTATGGTTGCCGACTCTAGGGCAAGTTTTCGACTTGGTTATCAAAGAATATCGTACCGCCATGTTGATCAAGGAATTAGATATTTCTTGTTTAATGATACATGCCCTATAAATTGAAGAGGATAAGCTCAAGGAAAGGTAAAAAAAGTCCAAGAGGGCAAGGAACGGTGATGGTGAATTTTCTCATTCTATGTTCGGTGGACAAGGGCATCCTCAATTCCAAAAAAAGTTTTCCGGTCAAGGGTCCTCTAATGCTCCAGCTCCTAAGTTTAACAAAGATAGGGTGTCTAATCCTAAGCCTCAAGGAGGAAATGGTTGTAACGGATCTTCTATCCCTACTTTCCTATGGTGTGGTAAAAGTCACTCAGGGAGATGTATAGTCGATATTGATGGTTGCTTTGGTTGTGGAAAGAGTGGTCACAAGGTGAAAGATTGTTTGTTGCAAGATATAAAGGGTAAGGATGGTAGGTAAGTTCAACCTAGTGGTTCCAGTTTGGATCTTCGAAGTAAAATAAATTTTATGCTCTTCAGATTTGACAGGATCGTAAGGGTTCTTTGGATGTGGGGACGGGTATATTAAAAGTCTTTCATATTGATGTTTATGCTTAACTTGATCCAGGTGCTAATTTATCATTTGTTACTCCTTATGTGTCCATGAGATTTGATGTTGGTCTCGAAATGCTTTCTAATTCCTTTCATGTTTCTTCTCCCGTGGGTGATGCTATTGTGGCTAAGAAAGTCTATAGAAATTGTCCTATTTCCATTTCTCATAGAGTCACTCATGTTGTTATTTTAAAGCCTCATATGTTAGATTTTGATGTTATTCTTAGGATGAATTAGCTTCATGCATGTTATGTTTCCACAGATTGTAGGACCCGATTGGTCATATTCAAGGTTCCGAATGAACCTATCATGTCATGGGAAGGGGAAATTATGTTCTTAAGGGTCAGTTTGTATCTTGCCTAACAACTACAAAAATGATTTTTTAGGGTTGCATTTATCATCTTTTTGGGTTAGGGATATAGATTCAAAAACCCCTACTCTTGGGTCAGTCCGAATAATGAATGAGTTCCAGGAAGTGTTTCCCGATGATCTTCCCGGTATTCCTCCCGAAAGGGAAATAAACTTTGGTATTGATCTTCTCCCTGATACGGAGTATATCTCTATTCATCCTTATTGTATGGCCCCGAAAGAACTACAGAAGTTAAAGGACCAATTGGAAGATTTGTTGGATAATAGTTTTATTAGACCGATTATCTCTCCATGGGGTGCTCCGATATTGTTAGTTCAAAATAAGGATGGTTCTCTCTGAATGTATATTGACTATCAGCAATTGAACAAGGTTACCATTAAGAATAAGTATCTGATTCCAAGGATAGATGATTTGTTTGATTAACTTAAAGGAGCAAGTTACTTCTCTAAATATGACCTCCGATCAGGTTATCACCAATTGAGGGTGAATAAAAATAACATTCTGAAGATGACTTATCGAACTCGGTATGATCATTATGAGTTTTTGGTGATATCGTTTAGTTTGACTAGTGCCCCAGTGGCATTGATGGATTTGATAAACAGGGTGTTAAAGCAATATCTTGATATGTTTGTGATTATTTTTATTGATGATATCTTGGTTTACTCCCAGAGTGAGGATGAGCGTATTGAACATTTGAGGATTGTGTTGCAAATTCTCAAGGACTGTGCATTGTATGTTAAGTTTAGCAAGTGTGAGTTTTTGTTGAGTTCTGTTGCTTTCATTGCCCATATAGTCGCTGGTGATGGTATTCAAGTGGATCCTAAGAAAATCGAAGTAGTTAAGAATTGGCCTAGACCCTTGTCGGCTTCGGATATACGAAGTTTCTTAGGTTTGGTCGGTTACTATAGAAGGTTCGTAGAAAGATTCTTCTCTATTTTTCACCTTTGATGACATTGACTCAAAAAAAGGGAAAAATTTTATTGTCAAAAGCTTGTGAGAAGAGTTTCCAAGAGTTGAAGGATAGACTTACTTCGGCTCATATTTTGACCTTATCGGAAGGATCAGATGTTTTTGTAGTATATTGTGATGCTTCACGAATCGGTCTTGGTTATGTCTTGATGCAACATGGAAAAGTTATTGCTTATGCTTCAAGGAAATTGAAGATTCATGAAAAGAATTATCATACTCATGATTTGAAATTAGTGTCGGTGGTGTTGATTACGTGCTTGTTTCAGTGTTGTTGGCACTTGCTCATGTTGTTCGTGTTTTCCACCTGCTAAGTGTTATAGTTGATTTCATGTTATCACTTAATGAATATTAGTTTATATTATGAGTCGGCCGATGATATCTACTCAGTACATGTTGCCTTGTACTGAGCCCTACTTGTGTTTTTCTTTGTTTTCCTTTCGTGGAGAGCAGTTAGTGTACCAGCGACCTTGACTCGCCCTCAGCTCTAGCCAGTCTCCAGCATATCAAGTTCCAAGGTGAGCTATTCATTCAATCTCGTGTTGGATTCTCTCGGTCATTACATGATGTCCTTAGTTTTCGGACATAAACCATTTATTTCATTTATTTTGGTGTCTTTGATACTCTTAGACTTAGTATTTGGAGATTAGATGTCCTTGATGTGATGACTTTGAGGTTTTGGGAATGACATATAGTAGACTTTAATGGATTTGTGTTTCTTACACTAATAAGATTTAAGCTTCCACATTATGGTTAGTATTTTGTAAGTTGAATGATTAATATATGATGGGGTTTGGATTCCTTGGTTCTCCCACATAGGAGGTTAAGTGTGGGTGTCACTCATGACTCGTTTTGGGTCGTGACAATATCCATCTAACAACTTTGCAAGAAATGATAGGGGTATATGATTCCAAGAATTGAACAATCTGAGGCCAGGACTTGGGTACATTAATAAGCCATGGATATCTAGATACAGTCAGTCGAAGAATGTTTCTATTTATCTCTCTCCATTGTATTTCTAGTCATTCTTCCTCCATCCTTTGTTATATTCCTTTTTTTCCAAATTTTCCATATGATGAATATAGGAATAGCCCTAAACAATGGCTTTAATTTGGAAACACAATCAGCACTCCACCATTTATCTAGGGTTTGTTTAAGTTGAACAAAAGGTCCTTTTATCCCAGCTGCACCTGCAAATATCATCCATAATGTCCTAGAATCACTGCAAGACACAAACAGATGGTCAAAAGTTTCTTGTATGGAATCTGAACAACAACAACACTCCACTGCATCTGTTATCCTGTCTTTAACCAAGACCTCTCCAATGGGAATCCTTTGAAACCGCATCCTCCATAATAGAAAAGATACTCTTAATGGAATCCTTTTTCCCCATATATTCATGATTCCCAACTGCGCCCTTTTCCTCTGTATAATCATGTTCCAAGCACTACCCAGTGATAATTTTCCTTTGTTGTTTTGCATCCACCAAGGTTTGTCTTCCTATTCTGACAGTTTCACATTCCTCATGACAGCAACCACATGATCACATACTTCCTTGTTCAACACCTCAGCCATCACATTCTTGTTCCATCCCTCTTGCTCCATGATTTTATGAACATCTTTATATATTAGTTGGCTCTTGTGCATAGGTAACACATAGTGCAGTGCACCTAGTTGTGTCCAATTATCATACCAAATACTAGCCTGACCACCCCTAGGTTCCCACCATATCTCTTGATCAACTTTATCTCTGGCTTGCAGCATTACCTTCCATATTTGAGAACCACCCTTCCATTCAACAATTTGTGGCATGTGTCTTTTGCAGTACTTGTTCCATAGGAAGTTGGCCCATAAAGATTTTTTGGTCCTGAAATTCCACCAAAGTTTGACAAATAGGGCCTGTGAAATATCAAAAAGAGATCTAAACCCAAGTCCTCCTTCTTCTTTGGGGTGACACATGTCTTCCCAAGCCAATCGATGTTTTGCTTGCCCTTCCTCTTTAAAATTCCATAGAAATTTAGTAAAAACTCTATGAATATCATAAATGACACATTTAGGAGGAGTGAGAACAGAAAGTAAGTATATGGGCATACTTTGCAAAATATAATTAATAAGCACCACTTTTCCTCCAAAAGATAACAATTTACCTTTCCAAAGCTCCAACTTATTCTGAATTTTCTTGATCAACTCAGCAAAATCAGTTTTCCTTTTCTTGGCATGCCCTATAGGACAACCAAGATAAATTAAAGGAAACTTACCCCTCAGCAATCCAGTTGTCTCTTCTACTACCTTCACTGATTCATTATTAGCCTTGCTAAACATATAGAAAAGGCTCTTATCTTTATTAAACTTCTGACCAGACTGATTTTCATATTCCTGCAACACCTGCATTATTAGTTTGAGAGATTCCTTATCTGCTGATGCAAATATAATAGTATCATCTGCATAAGCAAGATGATTTAGCTTATCACTCCATTTAGGCATTCCAAAACCCTGAAATACATTGTTATAAAACAAATTATTCAAGGTTGTAGATAATACTTCAGCTAAAAAACAAATAGAGCAAGTGATAGTGGATCGCCTTGTTTAACTACCCTTGTTGAATGTAAAAAACCATGAGCATGTCCGTTCATAAGAACAGAATGCCAGTTATTAGCCACAATTCTCCACATCAAATCAAGAACTGATTCATCAAAGCCCAATTGAGATAAAACTCTAATTAAGAACTTCCAATTCACTCTATCATAAGCCTTTGTCATATCTAGCTTAATCACCATATTGTTAGGCTTTCCCCTCTTTCTTATGTCAGTGATAATTTCTTGGGCTAACAACACATTTTTTTGCAATACTCCTGCCCTTCACAAATCCAGATTGATTCTGGGAAATCAACCTTGGAAGTAAGTCCTGTAACCTGTAATGCAGAAGTCTAGAAATAAATTTGTTAGTGAAATTACTTAAGCTAATAGGTCTCAAGTCTGAAAATGTTCTAATGTAATCTTTTTTAGGCAATAAGACCAAATTAGTATGAGTAATTGATTTAGAAAATGTAAGCCCCTGAAAAAAGGCACATACCACATTAATAATATCGATTCCCACAATGTCCCACCTGTAAATTCATCTGGACCACAAGCACTATCCCTATTTAACTTGAACACCACTCTTTTAATTTCCTCAACACTTGGTATTGTTTTAATCAAGGCATTGTCATTGATTGACACTTTTGATTGTATATATTGTGCCAAAGGAAACTCCTCATTCACACTTGCTTTTGTAAACTGTTCTACAAAGAAGTTCAGAGCCTCTGTAGCAATGTCATCATCCCCTTCTGCCCAGGATTCATCAGGTTTCATGATCCTCTTCAGAGATAGTCTCTTCATCCTGCCTTTCACCAAACAATGAAAGAACTTAGTGTTCTTATCCCCCTCAGTAAACCATTGGATGCTAGCCTTTTGTCTCCAAAATTCCTCCTTATAATGCAAGTATAATTTATATTCAGCCTGAGCATGTTGCAGAATCATTCTATTAGATGCAGAAGGGTCCTCCTCAAATAATTTTTCTTTCAATTTGACCACTTCTTCCCTTATCAGAAGTTGTTTGAATATATAACCAAACTTATTTTTACTCCATTTAGTCAGTGCTAGTTTGGTCTTCTTTAATCTCAGCTTCCATTACACAAAGACATCTCCAGAAACCTCAGCTTCCCAATTCTGTTGTACTACCTCTTTAAAATCATCACTCTCAGTCCAAAATTTTAAAAACCTAAATGGTGTTACAAACTTTTGTACTAAGCCTCCACATGAAATGAGAAGAGGAGCCTGATCAGACCCTGTCCTAGCCAAATGTTGCATATCCACCTTACCAAACATATCAAGAAGAGTCTGATTAATGACAACCCTGTCAATTCTCTTAAAAATACATTCTCCATCTGCTCTACCATGGCATGTAAAAGGATTGCCAATAAATTGTAAGTCACTCAACTCACATGAGTTAATACAAAAAGCAAAGTCATCATATTCTTGTGGATAAACAGAAAGACCCCCGGTCTTCTCCTCAACACTCAAAACAACATTGAAGTATCCACCTACCATCCAAGGCATTGGGTAGTTATACCCAATGTTATATACATCCTCCCAATGGCTTAATCTCTCAACTGCAGAGCACTTAGCATACACCATTGTAACCAGGAGTTGATTACCATTTTCAAGTGTCAATTGTTGATCAGAATCAGATACCACTCTAACTTGGATGTTCTCTTTCACAAACACCCAAATTTGGCCATTAGCATTATAGTTAACATACTGCATGCCCAGTCTTCTTTTGAATTTTTGAATTTGTCTAATGTCTTGAAAAGGTTCCATCAAAGCAACTAGACAAAACTGATGATGTATGTTCAGTATTTGAACCCTATGGAAAGCATTTTGGGTTCTCACAGACCTTGTGTTCCAAAACAAGGCTTTGTGTATCATTTAAAAGAGGTCTTCACTATCCTTTTGGCCTGAATCCTTGTTGGCTTTAACTCCATTTCCTTCTTGGCATTCCCTTTCTTTGTTTTAGGTGAAAGGTTTGCCTGTTGATAAACCTGAACCTCTAGAAGTCCACCCTCGTTATCATCATCCTCATCTTCAATAACTACCTGCTTATTTATCAATGTGGTGTCTACCTCTGCATTTATGTTTTCCTTCTCCGGGATAATATGGTGTGAAACTATTCCATGTGGCTTCTCTGTAGGAGTAGATTTCAGAGTTCCAGCATGAATTATGGCTTGCTCATTACAGTTGATCAGTTGTTGTTCTTCCTCCATTTTACCCATGTTCTCACTATCTTGACCAACTCTATTTTCTATTTGCAGGATCTGATCTCCTTCTAGCTGTATAGACAGTACCTGGAGTGGTACTGCATAACATACATTGCTTAGCATGTTCTCATTATCCTCTGCCCCTTGATTACTGCTCACAACATCTTTGTTCACAACTTCATCAGTAAAAGCTACAGCTTCAGAAGAACTTATAGCAGCAGTCTCCTCAACCCTCCTTATATCCTTGTTCACTGGACATGTATCAGTGCCCTCATGTGCTTCATGTTGATTAGCAAAACTGTTGTTGGTATTACTAACATTTTTATCTTGCTGCTTATTGAATGAAGTGAGTACCCAGTCCTTGGTGAAAACTTCTTGATGATTCTTTTGATTTTCTTCCCCTATGATTTTTAACTTATGTTGCTTGTGCCTTACTGTTTCTGTATGTTCATGATCATGCAGCCTTGCATATACCTCACTTGCTATTGTTTGTGTCTCATTCTCCACCCTTTCAAGAATATCAAAAGGGTTTTTATCTGAGATTACTTGTATGTTTGCCTGATTACAGTCATTTTCCACTTCCTTAGTTATAATTTTGCCTGTAGGGTTCCATTATCTCTTGATGATTCTCTTCCTTCTTCCCTGATAATTCTCCTTTTCTTGTTCTTCAACTACTTTAATTGTATCTCTGTGTTCTGCTACCTTTGCCCCTGATTGTTCTTCCTTTCCTTTTGCCCCTGATTGTACCTCTGTCCCTGCTGTTGTTGATGTTGTTTTTAATTCTATGTGTAAGCTTTTACATTCCTCATCTGCATGTCCTTGCACCTTACAATGTTTACAGTAGAGAGGTACAATATCATATTGAATTTTCACCCGTTCAACTCGTGATACTTTATTCCCTTCATTCACAATCTCCATTTCCACATACTTTGGAAATTCTGACATAAGATCAACTTGTACTTTTACTCTCACACAACTTGGCCTGATTTTGTTGATTGTGGCCGAATCCAATTGTATAGGTTTACCCACTGCTGAGGCCAAAGAAAAAAGTGATTCCTTAACAAAATATGTAGGCTTTAAGATCAGGGAATGAGATCCACGCCATCGCCTGTGTAGTTTCCTCGTCCACTTTAAATTTCTCATCATATATAAGAGGCCTCATAGTGTAAGAATATATGTCCTTAGCCAGTATGTAGTAGATATTTTTCGACATAAGATTTATAAAATCTTCCTGTTGATCCAGTCTTATAATCACATGTCTATTCCTTAGTAAACCTATCTTACAATCTCCCCTAATGTTGCATTGTCTAGGAATAATTGTTCTTAGTTCTTCTAACTCCGGCCATCCATATGAAAACTTTCCAATCACAATGAATTGGAGATTTTAATTGGTATTCATTCTTTGCTCTTCATATTCCATCCAGACAATTCTCGGAATACCATTTGCATACGTAACTGTCTTCATAGGAATAGGCGTAACTTCTGAATTAGTATTAGACCCCATGTGGTTAACTTTCTTGAGAGCATCTGCATAATTCTCTTTGGCCCAATTGTCATCCTTGTTAGGCATGATCACATGAGGCAATCTGAATTGTTGATTGTTGGAACACTGCTGAGTAACGAAGGAAAAGCTAAATCATGTAATATAGACGATTGTCCAACCCCGATAACGAGATGACCAGTGGCCAATGTGGCTGTTGCATCCAAAAGCACACACAAGTGCACATGGTAACTCAAGTAGTACAACGACTCTTTCGAGCCGAATTATCAAACCCAAAGGACTTCAAATCAACAAATAACAACTTTATTATGTCTAAAATAAATTTAATTATGTGACAAACAATTCTAGAAATTTGTTTATATCTACTAAGTTGAACAATCTCAAAAATTAGTTACTACAATCAAACAGTTTCAAACAAGAGAATTTCACAATACGGGAAAGTAATCCAGGGTTGTAGCATAACCCGATTTCCGGCATAATATTAATTTATCCTAGCATTCGACAGGTTAACCTCATTATGCAGTTCATTTTACGATCATGATCTCCCGACCTCTAATCGCCTATCACCATCGACAACCTAACTACATCGTTGAGTGGGGATAGGCATGAACCAATGGCGGAGCATTAAGCTATCATCTTGCATATTAATCAAGCGCGGTATATAGGTATAAGACTATCCTATATACGAAACACTCTAACTTTACTCTAGAATGAACATGCTTCTCACATTATTTGGTCTATCCCTCTATTTATCTTCCGAATTCAAGAGCGGACAATGAGTTTATTTTAATATAGAACAGTCATTAAAATAGTTAAACAAGAATGTAAGTATAAATCACAAGAAAACCCATCTCATGCTAGAAACAAATACTATTATACCATTAATCGTAGCTACTACTCATAGAACAAAAGATCATCAAATAATGTTTATGGATCATAAAAGGGTTTACCAAAATGAAGGAGTAGAAGAAAAGCCCTAGAAAGTGTTAGCCGAATCGCCCAAATTGATGTTCTCTCGTCTTTTTAAAACTGGATAATGATAAAATAACACAACTAAACTATTTATAGTCTGAAATAAAACATGTGACTCAATTCTGGTGTCCAGGTCCGCGACGCGGACCTGTTCCCTCGCCTAAATTTATGCACAAAAAGATCTCCTCCGCGACGCGCTCCTGACGCGCACTCCACTGTTAAGTGGAATTCGTTTTCTGCATGCAAGTTTCAGCTCCGCGATTCAGAGCTGCTCCCTTTTAGTGTATTTTCCAGCTTTTTGGTCATTCTCCTCCGCAACTTGGTCTTCTATTTTCCGACCTCTGTCCAGGTGCCCTATTTTGGCTCATTCTTCTTTGTTTTTCACCCTGAAACATCTAATCATATTGGTTAGAGGAAACAACATCAAAAGACTCTAAAATCTCAGTTTCGACTAAGAAAGTGCTCTCAAACTTAGCTAAATATATGGGATAAATTGGTTATTAGGTGCATAAATACGCCTAAGATCAGTGGCCATGATCGTGATGGTTGTAGGTTAACTTAGGTTTGTAGCTGTTGATCTGTATAGAATCTCTCAACCTTTTTTTTAATAGACGCTTGACCGGGCCTTCATCACAATATTCTCTCGATGCTAAGTAAAAATCTCAATCAAATTAGTCATAAACATAATCATATCATCATCCATGAAAAAAGTACAATTAAGTTACTAATCAAAGCTAAACACATCATAGAATGGTTTCTTAAATCTTTGAATCAAGCATGAGTGAGAAAATCTTTCACCAAACTATGATCCCTTAATGTGAGAAAATCGTTCACAATATAATTGATGCCAATCTTATAGCATCCTAGATCATAAGACATTTTTTTTCATAAATCATGCGTGTCTTTCATGAAAACATTATATTCATGGCTTGTTCATACATTCATACCATTCTAGGGTTCATAGTCAAAATTATTGATCATGCATGGGTTCATATGAAATTAATTGGAAAGCATGTAATTGAATTAAATTCATATGAAATTAATTGGAAAACATGAAATTGAATTAAAACAATCATAACATGATCAAAATCATTCAACTTAATTCATACAAATAGAACACATGAGGAAAACAAACTTAGGAAAATTAAATTGGAGAATCAGAGAAACTATGGGTGAATAGAACCCATTGATGAACTCCCTACATACCTTGGTCTTAAATCCCTAAGCACTTTATGAAGAAAGGAGAATTGAACTTGAAAAAACCTAGAATCCCTTTTCTTCTTGCTTATGTTTGAGAGATAAATTGGGGAGGATGAATTTGGTTAAAATTTGAAAATTAGGGGAATGAATTTAGAGTGGGTAGATTTAGGACGTAAAAATCATATATAGGGCTTAGTATTAGGGTCAAAATGGCATAGCTTAGGTACTAAGCACATATGAAAAGACCCAAATACCCCTTTAAAATAATTATCGGACAGACCCTACGGTTTCGACACTTTCTACATACCGTACTGGTTAACCGTAAACCAAGTACTGGAGCCTAAAATTTCATCCAACTTTGATGAGACCTTTCTACGATCCGTTGAACTTCTTACGGTCCGTAGATCCTATCCGTAGAACTCAACCTTTTGTCCAAAATTTCACCAAGTGTAAACCCTTCCTACATGACCATCCTACGACCCGTCAATATTCCAACGGCTCGTCCTTTCAAGTCGTAGGTCCAAGATCAGAGACCAAATTTTTCCCACTTCAAATCTGGGTTTAATATAATATGATAAAAACAAATAAATATCAACATTGAATGTTATTTCATTTAATGTAATTATTGGTTACAAATGAAGGAATAATAAACTGAAAAAAACTTTTGATTTCCTTCTGTTACCAATTTAACTAGTTAATGAATCATCTTATTTGTTATCTTAAAGTTTTCTCACTAATCAACTTATTATAAGTGGAATAATCAACCCCTTCCTAGCTCCTCATTAGAAGAAATAATAGAGACAAGTTGAAGATTTCTACAAAGGTATGTTCATTTTATTTGATCATTCTCTATGAATGTTCATGAAAATATATATTCTTTTTTGTGTACTTTTTAAGCACTATCCAAATTTTCTTTTATGGTGCTTCTTTGTATTTTTCTAATAATTATGATGAGGAACCTCAAAAATCATTGCTAAGGATCCTTACTTCTATATAAGCTTTCAGATGAATCTAATGTTTGTACCTAATAATATCAAAATGTAACTCATTCTACACTTTAACTTCCTAACCATTTTTTGTTATTTGATTTTATAGATTCAGACAATATATAATCGTTTGCCATTCAACAAAGAAGTCGTTCGAATATCAGATTGTTCATGAATTTCAGCATGTATTATTTCACTTTGAACTTTTTGTTATTCATTTCTATCAGTGTACTATTTGCTTAGGACACAGGTGCAAAACACATGTCCCAGAACTAGTAATATGAAATATAGAAGACGTACTAAATTGAGTGTTTTAAGAAGAAAAAGAAGAATAATAGAAAATTTAAAAAATTTGTAGTTTAAAAATATGTGAGAACCACTCTATTTATAACCAACAAAGGATAGTATGAACATGTACTTATGCATTATAAGAAAAGTCACAACTCATCGAAAAAGTCACAACCCTTCAATATGATAAGGTGTTTGGTTTTATATATATATATATATATATATATATATATATAAAGAGAGAGAGAGAGATACACACACACCAAATTGAGTGTTTTAGAAGAAGAAGAATAAAATACTTAGAAAATTTGTAATTTAAAAATGTGCGAAAACCCCTCTATTTATAACCAACAAAGGATAATATAAACATGTGTTTAGTGTGCCTTATTAGAAAAGGCAGACCCATTTGAAAATATCACAACTCATAAAAAAAGTCAAAACTCTTTGAAAAGATCACAATTCTTCCGAAAAGTCACAATCCTTCAATACGAAAAATATATGTGCTTTTAGTATATTTTATAATTATAATATAAATAAATATAGTATAAACTATAGAGAATGTAATAAATGTGGTGTTAAAGGAATAATAGAAAATTTAGAAAAATCATAGTTTTAAAATATGAGGCAACCCACTATTTATGGTCAACACAGGGTAGTATAAACTAATGCTTACTCTGTTACTTTTTGAAAAAGTCACAATCCTTCAATTTAAAAAGATGTCTGCTTTTATTATAACATAAATATTTAATAAATAATATATACAATATGAAATATAGAAGATGTACTAAATTTGGTGTTTTAAGAAGAAGAAGACTAGAACATTTAAAAAGTTTGTAGTTTAAAAGTGTGAGGGAATCCCTGCATTTATAGACAACAAAGAACAGTTTGAACATGTGTTTATTATGTCTTGTTAGAAAAGACACAACTCTTCAAAAAAGTCACAACTTGTCGGAGAAGTCACAATTCTTTGAAAAAGTCACAACCCTTTGAAAAAACCACAACTGTTCAATGTGAAAAGATATCTGCCTTTAATATATTTATAATATAAGCAAATAATAAATTTGATATAATGTAAGATATAAAAGATATACTAAACGACTGTTTGGATGAGCTTATTAAAAATAATTTATTAGTCAAAAGTTAAAAGTCACAAGTAGATGATATCCTACTTTTGACTTTTGACTTATTTTTACATTCTTAAAGTGAGTGCTTAAAAAAAAACTTTTTAACTTTTCCAAACACCACTAAAACTAAAACCTACTTAAAAGTCGAAAGCACCTAAAAATAAGTTAATCCAAATGGGCACTAAAAGTTGGGTGTTTTAAGTTAGGATATTACGATAATTTAACATTCAAGTTGGGGAGTTCATGCATTTAAGATAGTATATATATATATATATACATATATATATATATATATATATATAAAGTTGGATATAGACAATCTGATGTGACATTTCTCTGTGGCCAGCATTACTATTTATCTTTTATCTCTTTTTTTGATATTTTATCTTTGTTTTCTATTATTTTTTTGTATTTTTTTTTAAAATGAAAGTATTTAAATCATAAAGAATTAATCATGTCATTTAAAAGAATCCATTACACTAAGTAACGAAGATGAAAAGATATAAACTAACACATTCAAGTAAGGAAGATGAAAAAATAAAAACTAGTCATTTTTCAAAATTGTTTATATTTATTTAGCCTACAAAATAAAACTATATGAGCATTTGTAATCAACAAATATGGACTCCTTCACTTTTGCTCCTCTTATTCTTCTTTTGATTGATGATGATGATACGGTTCACTTTGGCTCCTCTAATTTTGCTTTTGATTGATGATGATGATACAGTTCTTTAGCCCCTCTTCTTCTTCTTTTGATTGATGATGATACGATTTCAAATTATGCCACTGAGATGTCCATGAAATTTCTAGGTCTTGTAATTTTTTTTAAGAAAAGAGAAAGAGAGTGTATCTTATGACCTTTTTGAAGATATTGATGTAAAGAAAAAGACTATGTAATAAACGTTTCTTTACAAAATGATTTTTTTTTTGAAAGAATGTTTTGATTGAGAAATTTATAGGAAGAGAGAGATTAGTGTTTCAAAGGGTGAGAAATTATTTGGAGAAAAAATCATCTATTTATGAAATTCATATCAAATTAAGAGGAAAATAAGTAGATTTTTTTTTGTGATTTGGAAAAAAATGAAATTGGATATTATTTCTTTCAACTTCATTATTCTACTTATGTCTTTCTTCTTTTATTTTTGTCTTGATTTTCTCATTCATCTTTAATTAAAAGTTTATTTTATTTTTTCTTTTATATAGTTATATATATTGAATTCATTTTAAATTAGAAGAAGAATAAGTAAAAATTTATTTTGTGATTTGAAAGGAGACGAAGTTAGATATTGTTTATTTCAACTTCTTTATTCTTTTATTTTGTCTTTTAAAAAAATTATGTGTTTTTAATTTAAGTTCATTTTACCTTTTTTATATGTATTTTTTTTATTTTTAATTAAAATTTATATATAGTACTAGTAGTTTTTCTAAATTTAAAAGAAAAGATGACCGTACTTAATTTATTTCATCATTAATGTCGTTAATATCTTATACTTTCTTTTCTTAATCTCATAATTAATGTTATTTATGCCATTTTCTTAAATTACTTTTCCCTCCTTTTTAAAAATTTATTTATTTTAAGAAATTAATTGTTATAATTGCATATATATAATTTTTAAAATGGATTTGTCCTTTTTTTGAATTTTTAGATCATTTTTTGTCAAAAGGTTCATATGTGTGTGTGTCTTATATTTTCTAATTGCTCAAATATGAAGTAACTCTTTTGAAAATGAATTATACTTCGAATATGTTTTATTTTTAGCATTTTTTTAATTTTAAAAAACTGAAAAATTTTATCTTAAAATTTTATAAAATATCATGATCATATTTAACTCTCCTATCATAATCAATACTATTAATTTATTTTACTTCTTCTCCTTAATTTCATCATTAATGTTATTTATATCATTTTTTAAATCACTTCTTTTTATTTTTTTGCTTTTTAATTATTATTTTTATTTATTCTTAAAAATTAGTTATTTTAACTTTATATATAAAGTTGTATATGATAATGATAACGTGACATCTCTTAGAAGTAAGGATTACTACTTATCTCATTTCTCAAATTTTTAGAATCTTTTTTGTCATACTAAATACAATAAAACATAATTATATTCAATATATTAAGCATTATTTACGTTGTAGGAAGGAAGGTTTAATTCACAATATTAGTATAATTAAGTAATGAGAAAGATATTATTTCAATATCCTACAATCACATAGCCTTAATTTTATATATATATATTTCCTTATAAATTATTATTAGCATTTATTACATTTATTCAAATTACTCCTATTAAATAGATATGTTAAGAATTAGAAATTTATAGTCATTCCATTTATTTACTTCCTTATTAATACAATATTATTACTTTCTTGGAATCTTTCTATTTTCCTTATGTTATTTTTAGTTTCTTCTTACTAATTAGATAAACTATATCTCATTTACATATTTCCTTATTATTATAATATATGACTCCCCATTTTCCTTAGGTAACTTTCGTTTTCTTTTTACTAATTAGATAAATTAAATATCATCATTATGAGTATAAAAACATGAGAATTTTTTTTGTCAATTTTAGCTTACAAATGCAAATGACAGATGTCATATTTCTTCTATCAAATATTTGATTTCACTTTTATTTTTCTTGTAATCTCTATATCAACAATTCAACATTTAAGAAAAATAAAGGTTTGCAATGTAATAATGTAATAATAATTGAGGAGAGAGAAAGTATTATTTAATATCATAATTCAAAACTTTTGACTTTCTGCTCAATAGATGTTAAATTTGTTAAGCATTTTTTTTATCATTTAAAAGCATTTTTCATATATTATAAAAACAATAATAACGTTACGATTAGACAATAGAATAAATATAAATTTAACCAAATGATTTTTAACGAACGCTATGAAGCACGGCCTAGTTCTCTAGTCATAGCATATTATGATTAAATATTAAAAGTGGAAAAGTGTTAAGTAAAATAAAGAAAGACGAAAACATCCATAGAAAGATTTTAGATATTTTTATCCTTTTAAAAATTAATTAATTACCTTTTTTTATCTTTTCCTTTTTTTTTTCATTGCACTTATTATCATACGAACTAATTTGTTTTCTCTTCTTTATTTATTTATTTATTTATTATTTTTCTTCTTTATTTATTTTCAATTCATCTTCATGACTCATACTTAATCATCTATTTGATTGTTACTCTTAATTATCTATAACTCTCATTCTTTTCATATTTATAACTTTCAATAATTAAGAGATGCTACCTATAAAAGTTCTTAAGTACATTATTTGCGTTATAGTCTTTTCGTATTTCAACCTCATTTATTTTATCCTTGGAGCTTCCACTTGTAATTAGTATTAATAATTATCTATTACTCATCTTTCTTATATTGTTTGCACTATATAAAGGTGTACAAAAGAATAGTAAATTACAATTCTCTTCTTTCTGAAATTTGTTTATTGTTTTGGATTTTGCTCAATTCTATCTGGACAAGTAAATTTATTTTCTTTTGTGTTTAAGAGCTTATATTTATAAGGTAACATGAAATTAATATTATTATTTACTATTTAGTTCATGTTTTAATTTGACTTGCAACTTTCTACTCCTCCTGAGCGGTCTTGCCGTATCTAAAATGACTTCGAGCATCCAGCTTCACCACTGCTGCCTGCTCTCTCCTTCTTCGGCACTTCCCAGCCCTTCCCACCATACCTGGACATCGACTAAAGTCTCGTATCCCTTATCGCCTTTTATCCATCCGGGCCAGATCTTGATGTAGAAAGGAGCTCTCAAGCTGAGGCGGAGAAGAAAGCTTACGATTCTGTTGGTGTGAAGTGAGCTCTAACAATCGA